>SJVG01000920.1:0-14524 GCA_034774675.1 Scedosporium minutisporum
GGAGGAAACGGTGGGATTTGAACGAGATCAAAATCTTGGGGTAAAGCATCTCGCCAGCTCGTTGGTTCCTGTACGGTCTCCACAAATGTCTTGGTGAAGGAAGAGACGTTTTCCTTCTGGAGTAGGTGGGATTGGAAAAGCTTGGCTTTTGAATTTTTTTCTCGACTGGACGGCGATGGCATCAATGTTCAAGTTAAATACACTACACTCCACTTGACTATCTTACGTTCCTATTATTTAGCTTCGAAGGTAGTGGTTTTCTTTTTTTCTGGCGTGAGGACTAACAGCAGAGACTAAAAGCAGTGAGCCACTTCAAACGTCTGGCGTGATGGCATCTGGGGCTAACGCTTGTACACTACGAAATAAACTACACTACATGCGAAGTACGAAGTAGTGGTGGAACGTAGGTAGCATCGTCTGCTTCAAGCGCGAAAGGAGGAGCAATAATGATTGATATGTCGCAACCAACGGCGAATACTAGCAGGCTAGGTAATTTCCGTCTCTCTGGGTCTTGGAGTCGTCCTGTTAAGGAGTGGACTCTAGTAATTTTCGAGAGATTGATTGCGGAGTTTGGAGAAGGGCCCCTTATCGTGGATTTTTACGTGTTGGATCAGTGCACTGGGGCCCTGTTGAATGATGGGCGGGACGTTTTGAAGTGGCGTGTCAATCGTTAAACAAAAAAAAAAAAGAAGCAAAAAAAAAGCCGACGCGGGCCGGGACGGAACTTCCGAAAGAAAGATTTGCGCTGCATTGCCGTAGATCGGTATGTGTAGAGATCTTTTCCCTCGACGAACTTCAAAGGGCGAGATAGGGAAGGGATCGGCGACGCCATGTTTTTTTTTATTTTCCTTTTCGCGTGGTGGCTTGCTCGCATCAATTGAGCAGAGCGATCAATTTTGATCTAATGAGCATGGGTCTTGTCTTGGTTCTGGGGTGCGGGAAAATGTTGACACCAGTGATGGTCTAATGCTAGCTTATTACATATTTACAGGGGATGTCCTGTCCAGTTCATACAATTTGTGTTATGCCTGTACAGGGCGAGAGGGTGTCATATGAGGTAGCATCGGTGAGTTTCCTTCATCCTTGTCTCATAATTCTTCTTATTGAACAGATTAAGAGGCCGAAGTTTGAGTAAGCTCATGGAGAAGGTGGGGAAGAGGGCGCCCTTCCTGTGACGCTGCGACAGGCTTGGGTCTTGGTGTTTCTTGTCGGTGCCTGGCAAAAGCAACATTGAACGTGGAGTCTCTGAAGGCAGGAAGACATCAATGATCCTTGGGAAATTCTATTCCCCTTCCATATCGGATTCCAAATGCTGTGTAGCTGCGGGATGTACGAAGCAGAGTTTTATACCCTCGGGCCGCCCTCAAGCTGAGGTTTTTCTTACAAATATTACTTCCAGACGCAAGAAACTGTCCATGAATGTTCCGTGCGCAAAGATGCCCTTTCCAGATCAGGCCGACTCAGCTCTCCCACGTTTCCCGATCTCAACAGCCGTCCGACCGAATTGAGACTATCGACACGGCACAGCCAGCCCCCAACCCGTTGCACAATTTCATGCTTCGTTCCTGTCGTGTAATAATGGGAAGAATGGCGCCAATCAGAAGAAAAAGAAAGAGAGAAACCAAAAAAAGAAGAGGGCGGGAAACGGCACGGGAAGACCCAATTGACAGGAATCGCGACCCAGGTTTTTCTTCGTTTTTCGCTGAAGGGGGGCGGGAAGGACAATTCTCGTCCTTTTTGTGGGCCATTCTCGGTCTATACTTCGTACTTCGTAAAGGGAGTGAGTCGTGGAGGGCATCAACGGCGTGAGGCATCAAGAGCCCCAACACCCCTTTTCCTTGGAGAATTGGAGAATTGGAGAAACCTAGAGTAATTTCAAACCGGAAATCACACGAAACTTAAATCCTCGGAACGGTTGGAACCAGCACTCCTTCATCCACCCCAACCAGCCAGAAGGGGAAAGCACCAAAAACACCGCTAACCAACATCCATCATACTATCTCCGCCAAAATCAGGCGATCTAGATTTCCCGAATCGTTCCCACGTGCATTTCCATTGATCCGACCCAGGATTTTTAGTCTAAACTGTGGCAGAAGTGATGGCGCAGCGTCGTAGAAGGAATCCTTCGGACGCTTGCCGCAGCGTCGAATTTCCCCTTTTCGCTTAGCTGGCCACGTTTATTTCAGGGAAGGGGTGGAAGAGAGAGATTGAGCCGTTGGACAAGGCAGTGAGATTATCGAGATCTAGATGCGTTCCATGGGGGGAGGGAGGGTGGATGGACGGCACATTCGAAATGAAAAAGGCAGGAAAAGAATGGCCCGAATAACGTACGAAGTGGGCAGCCTCCGACCAACCCGTATGTGATATCCTTTCTCAAATTTTCTCTTATTCTTGATGCCCGCCCCATAGTTATCAACTAGTTTAGGAAAGTAGTTACAATAGGGCCGTTATCACAGGTTCGCAGCCAACATCGTCACATCGCAAGTGGGCATCTTCCGCGTGATGATCTCAGCTTACGAAGTAAGTTTATTACACAGAGATTGCCATTTGTCTTGTTAGCCTCACCAATAGACAACATCCCCACACTCGTGCTCCCTCGGCTGGGCTTACCAGTAAACGTTGGGAAGCTTCTGATCAGCGGCTTCCATTCGGGTGTTGATTGCCGACACGACTGTTGGGTCATCACCGTAGCGGCCCCGAAAGCCCCGTTTTTGTGCCGTGATGCCGTGTGATTTGCATTTTTTTGGAGCGTCTTCCCCGGATGACGGTGTTGATCTCCCTCCGTGGAGACATGAAGTCTACGAAGTAGTGTAGTTTACATTACGAAGTACTAGTCTCCAGAGTTGTGCAGTGTAAGATAACAGTATGTTCCAACTCTTGCCAGAGAGACATTCTCCTCCTTACTTTCGTGATTCCACAGGCAAACAGTACCGTTTCCCCTGTGTACGAAGGGGGGTGAGCTGTAACCTCTTGAGATGTTAGTGATCAACAGGATCTCGCAATGGCTGTGGCCCGGAATTGAAACTTCTTCTGACTGAGTTGAGACATCTGTGAGAGGGAATCAGGTTCCAAGGTCCTAGCTAAGCAAGCTCTGGTCAGCCGTCTATCGCGAGCGGCCTCAGACCACTTCCTGAGGTATGACACAGCCCAACATTTGTTCAATAGTTGGATTTATCGCTAACTGGACAAAGGAAACCATAGAAATGCTAGACTAGGAACGCGCACTATGAATATAGGAATGCATTTTTCGACCGGAACGCCTCGGCCAAAATAGATCTCCCCACCCCCTATGAACCTCCTTCTCCTTCGAAATTGCGTATTTAGCAAATTGAACATATCGATCTAGAATGACGTCGATCCAGGTCCAGACCAACTCCACTTCCTGCCTCGTCGTCGACTGGTTTCTCCATACTTTCCGGGGTGACTTGATGTCAGGCGTACACTCCTACTGATGAAGCAGTTGGTCGTACGCCAGTCACTGAGCTCTCGAATCAATAACCTCTGGCAGCTCAACCCTCTACGCCACCTTGACAGCCTCGATCAAATTGTACTCCCAATAGGTACCACGCTCAACGCACTCTTCCACACAGGTGGGATCATCCCACCACCACTTATCCGTCCCAATATACGAACCCCAGACCTCCTTCCAGAGCATCCGCCCAACGAAGCCTCGGAGCTCTGTCTTGAGGTCCTTGTTACTTGGGAAACCATCATTCAATCCCCTTCGCTCCTGGCTGGGCTCCGGAGGAACCGCGGAGAATTTTGCCGTGGTGATGGTACTACCTTCTCCTCGGAGGCCGCAATCGGCTAGCCATATCGGAAATAGCTTTCCGGGATTCACGCAGCGGAAATTTCTCTCGAGGTTGAGGAGGAGGTGCTCCTCCAGCCACGCCCTCATGCGAGGCCCAACTGAAGATGCCACGGGCATCGGATCGATCAACGTAATGTGAAACGTGCCTCCTGGAACTAGACATCGATGGACGCTCTTGAGCATCGTAGGTATATCGTGAGAGGAAACTAGACTTGGAAGAGACAGGGAATGCACTGCGCCGAATAACTGAGGCGCAACCGGGAAGTTGGACACTGCGACCGTCGGAATCGAGAGGGGATGCACATTGGGGAAAAGCCGGTGCGAGAGCGGCGATTGTGACATGTGGTACACCTGTTTCGTCCGGTAGATGGCCGCGAGATACGATGCAACCGCTATTCATGTCAGCGAATGCCCATCTGTATTGATGCGATCAATGCTCACCTTGCGTCTCATGTAGCACGAGGACCTTCTGGACCCTATCCACCGGAATCTGCTGTGTACTCGGACGGGTTGTGTCGACTGTGGGATCCATGTTGTGGAGGGCAGATAACATCCACCTCTTCTTCTCCATTTCAACCTCCTTGTACAAGCCGATGTCACTAGAATTTCCCCATGTCTCGCGGAGACGTTGCAGAATGATGATAGGGTCGGCGGCTGCCATCATCTCAATCTCCCGTCCCATGCCATGCAAGTCGAGTGAAATAGCTTCTTCCTCTTTCACGACTTCCCGAGGCTCGGTTCGCTTCAGTCTTTTAGGTCTTGTGGGCTCCGGATCCGGAGGGTTATAATTCCAGGCTTCCGGGGGCCGCCACGCCTCGGGGTTATTCGGCTTGAAGGCTGTTGCCCACGTTGGCGATAGTGGCTTCATGGGAGTTTGAGGACATCGCACCAAACTGATGGGTGAGTCATGCTGCTCAGAAGCGAATGTCCTGCGATTTCATACCATTAATACCAGAACGAGATCCATGTGGGATGAGGGAACTTACATTGACCTAGGTGACATCGGGGGACTTGACACATCCTCTCTACCATCCGACGATATCGAGACCTCGGACATCAAGTGACTGATATCTGTCTCGGTCCGCGGGCTCACCGTAACTTCCGTACTCACTGTGATGAAGGACGACGGCCCAAGAGTTTGGACAACCGAAGATTTGGTAGATTTGATAGATTCGGCAACCGAGGTTGCAGATGCAGAAAGGGTCGTCGTGCCAGTTTGATCCGTCCATTTGGAAGCCACCGAGTCTGTAATGTCTGATCTCAGTGAGCTGCGGCCAACGCGCAAGACAATCGTGAGACTTACCCCGGGAGGAAGAGGCATATGAAGCGTCCCCATGTTCGAAAAAAGGATCGCACCGAGAAAACGCAGCTTCACTCGAATGATTGGAAGATGGCCTCAATGCCGGCATGCTTGGGGCCGTATTGAGATTCCAGTGGTGCCGCGCATGTCGTCGCTGGCCATCATCCGCCGTCGGAGTTCGGTCTGCATAGGATGTGGGGGTCGATGGTCGCTTCGCTCTTCGGGGGCCTGCGGTCTTCTTCAGGCTTCTAGATCCGAAGAATCCGTATGACTTTTCCCCTGATGATGTCGAACCTCGAGTCGGTGGAGAAGACCGTGTTCCCTCCAGCTTCTCTCTAGCTTTTTGCTGCTCTCGGGCTGTCTCTTTCTTCGCTCGGTGCTCACCCACGAGCTGCCGGTCAGGATCCGTCCAAATCACGTCGAACATTGTAACGACAATGTGCCACAATCTCGAGTTACTTGGCTTAGATGTGACCGGCGTGGAGTAATCACAGAACGACTAGATTCGAGATATTCTGTCGCAGACGGCTGGTAATCGGGGATACGAGAGTCGATAACTCCCAACAGCTGTGCGAAGAATGCAGAATCCCGAGCTTCGTACCACAGGACCAAGGTCGAGTGCCTGCTAACCCTCCAAAGTAGCGGTACTTGAACCGTAGCAGGATATGGCATACGACGCCGTCGGGAGTTAGGAAGGAGAGAGGGCTTCTGTTGATATTACCGTGCTATTTCAAGCTTGTCACTTGAAAACTGCCACAACGTCACCGAGTGAAGCCTTGCCGTCAAAGGCGATCGAAGCCACGATAGACGGTAAGGCACAGCGCACGCGCACTGCACAAACTGATAGAGCCGGGGGACTTGGCGATCCTGTACGTGAGTCCTCGAGTGCCAATGTAGCGCAGTTGGTCGAGTTATTGTGTGGTAAACCCGAACAATTCGAATGAGTCGAGTGCCGTCGGAGTGGATCTAATCCTGTGCCGGAAGACTACAGGGAGAGCAGGTGAGCGAGTGTCAAGTCAATTGAGATGAAAGCGTTTATACATGAAGCCGGATTTCCAAGCAATTCGGCAGAAGGCGCCACCGGAAGGATTGATCGGCCAAAAGCAGGAATGCAGGAGCGAGGGAAATGACAGATCACAGGGGTCCAAGAGCTGTCTGGAAAAGTTGCAGTAGGAACGACCGAGACAGTCATTTGTCGATTTGCCCTGGCCCCTTCCCGAGCTGACGACTTAGAACAGACCATCAATCCACTTGGAATGACGTCGGACTCAGCCCTCTCCGGCCAGGCCGGGTTTGCGATGGAAGCAGGGGATGCTGGGGCATATGGAAGATGAACTCACCATCAATCAACCATGCGAACGGCTACCGAATCCATGACCTTTATGGGGCTTGATCGAAGAGTGCATTTAAGAGGATCAGTGATGCCATCCCACGCTGAGATGCAGTATATTCTTCAACTCTGCTGAAGGGGAGATGGGTTAGATTTGTGCTGGGCGAGGTACGAAGTGAGAGTGTTTCACTGGCATGTGGAAGACTCTCCTCCCTTATTGCTCTTAGCTTCTTCCTGTCAAGTTCTCCTAGGGAGGTACAGGTTTGAAGCTTAACGAGGAAAAGCAAGAGACTATTGATACGCCGACCCGCTCGATGGCTTTTTAGTGACGGAAGCAAGTACCGTGCATTATTATCATTGCCCTGAGACGGGATATAGTAGCCATTGATCGGCAAGCCCGTTAGCTGCTGCTCTTTGCTCCCTGTCCCTCTGTTCCGGGGTACTGGGGCCTCGTTTCCCCTATGCTTCGTACGGGACGTTGGAGTGTCATTTGGGATGGATGTTGACATTTATTTGCCTTCGAAAGTACGGCCGTGTAGCCGTCTATCAAAAAGGTGGCCTGCGTCGATGATTCAGTTACATCACATTATGAGAGTAACTTCGACACCTATGGATGGCAACTACTTCGGAGAATGCATGATGAATATCCACATGTTTGAGCCCAGCAGGTTCTGTTTACTCATGAGAACGCCAGTCGCATGTACAGGGCTGAGACAGCGCATTAGTCCCATGTGCAGGCATTGCATAGTCTGCAATTGAGAGGTAAATTGCAGCATATGTGCTGGTCTCGGAGAAGACTCACTCTCACTCTGCCCGTGTCGATATTGACTGGTTTTTCCATTCTTCGCTTCCACGCGTTCAAAGCCGCTCTTGCCGACACAACATGTCTAATCTAGGTAAGGTCTTGCATGGAACTCGTTCCGATCTCCCCATCCGTACAACGAACCCCAGGAACTACGGAATATAGGATGGTGAGATGACCTGGGCGATCAGATGGGAGTCCGATCTGAGCACAACCTGGCATTATTTGCGTCGCCCCTTGGGAGGAACTATGAAGCCAGACACACACACTCGGTTGACGCCCGACTTCCCAACATGGAGAGATCATTGTCTTAACTCACTCCTTACGAAGTAGTACAGCTGACCCCGCAAATATTTAGGACCTCTTGATGGGAGGCTTGTCTATGCTTGGTTAGACTATGGGTTGCCGAGAGTGTAGTGGGAGAAACCAGAGGGACCCAGCTTCGAGCTAGGAACGCGGAGGGAATGCGGTTTCCTCATCTCGTAATATTGAGGTTCCGCTATTGGTTAAGATCGATTCATTCCCCATCCATGCTCGTACGAACTAGGTTGTATATCTCATGCCCTTCATCGTTGACCTCTGTGTCTCCAGCACCATCTACGTTCTGTCAACGTTCTCATCTCGCTACATCAGGGCTGAACCCCAGGGGCCTTTTAGATCACCCAGAGATTTTGCAGTCGTGTCTGAATGAAGATGGCATCTGAACCGAAGATGGCCAGACTCCCGCGGCCTCAGGACTGCCACGTACTCCGTACTAGTAAATGGCAAACAAATATCTTACTCCCTTGGTAATAGTTGCCATAGTCCGAATTCTAGGGACGGGCGCAGGCACTAATACTCTTTGAAACTAGTTTCAGTGTACCTCGCTCTATCCTCACGTTTGTGTGTTGTCGTCCCAGGGATTACTTGCGTCGCCAGCAGCCGAAGGAGGGTGGTCCCAGAATGTCGGATATCGACCCTATTCGACGGGGCTTACAGCGGCGTAATTTATTTTGGTAAATGATCTCGAGGGGACGCTCGTGCACCGTGACATCCCGCATTATTGGCAGCAATACATACTCGGACAAGGTTGTTAGAGTTTGGCTTCCTTGTCTAATTTATCTCCGGCGGCTGGAAACGGGGACACCATCCTCATTTGGGACCTACATATGTATAGTATTCTTTGTCGAGCTCCCAAGTGAACAGGCGTTCTTGAGGAGAGAAAATTTTATAAAATCTGTCGAATCAAGCTGGTATCACGCGTCGACCCCTCCACTCGCAGGAACACGAGTATTTTCCTAGGGCTGGATGCATATGAAGCAGGAGGGCTGTGGGGCGTGCTTTCCCATCATGGTATGTACTGGGCATAATAATATCGGTGTGACGAAGCGGGAAATTTGTATCACACCGCCAGGCAACGATGACCGACTCTCTTCAAGCAAGCAACAGGACAGGCATAGGAAATAAGAGGGCACAGGGTGGTGGTAGACTTTTCACTCAAATTGAGACGGACCTGTTCCGCTGAACTTTAACTGACAGACTAACGGCAACAGAAACGAAAACTAAACGAAGGAAAACTCTGACCCTTGATTTCACAGGATCCGGGTGGCATGGTGATCCCCGTCTCGGCACCAGACGTGCAGGGTCCCGATCGGCGGTGGCGCCGGGGCCACCACCCTTTTTGACTGCCGGACCAGCCCAGGAGATCAGAGAACCGAGATTGGTTGGACCAAAACCTGGTTTGGTTTAGTCGATCCATGCGGGAGACGCCCAGCTGAAAAAAGCAGTGTGAGCTGCACCTGTCTGCTCATCCCTCTTTGGTTGCTAGCTGCGAAAGAGTATTATTGATTTTTTTCTCCCCTCCTATCGATCCCCGTGCGCGGGATTACATTGATGACCCCTTACTGTGAGGGCTACACTGGATTGCCCTCGATTTTGGTCGGTTTGGAGGTCAATATCATGTTATCATAGAGCGCGGTTTCGTGCTTTATGTACTGTTCAGTTTACAAGCAAGATGGTTTCATTTGGGCAGCACGACGTCAACTCTAGCTTGTATGTACCCTTATTTGGTCGCCAGTGATGATGTTAAATGAGATGTTCCTCATCTCCACATTACCTATCGATAGCCTAGGAGCATATTGAAGACCTGCGTGCCTCGAGCGCCCGGTTAAGGAAACCAAGAAACCAAGGCCCTGAATAAACTCGAGACTAGACCGACTTTGGAATCGGAGCTTAAGATATTGATCAAGCGAGAATAAGGGGAGCTGCAACCTGTGGGGAACGGCTCCGCCGCGAGCCTGCGACCCCGCGCTTGGCTGAGACGGGAAAGCTCAATATTACACAGCTTGAGCTTCTTTGGAGCTTCTTTGACACACCTTGAGGCACATTATCGCATGGCGTCGACATTGTGTGAGACATCAATCCAGTAGGTGTTGCATACACTGATACTGGGATTTTGATGATGTCCTTTTCATTGTCGCTGTGAACCTTGTGCTTTGTTAAATTGTACTCTTCCCTTGGCCCGCGCTCTGCAACTCGACATCTGCTTATACCGGCACTGCCGTGTCAAAGCTCGAACATCGCGAGTCACCCGGAACGAGTCTTCATGTTCTGGGAGGGCCTGCATCTCGAGGGGCGCCCCAGGACACTTCACACACTCGGATATATAGTGGGGGCAAGAGATTGTCCTTCATTATTTTGCAAATAAAAGAAGCAATTTTTCTCCCCGGTGCCCGCCCATCATGATGCAAAAAACTTATGGTACGCCGAAGTATTATGGATCTTATCTTCACAAGAGGCGGGCAAAACAGCTTTGGAAGCGCCCGCCACCTGTGAAACGGAGTCATTAGTGGGAATGCACCTCGTAAAAGAGGCAGAGAGGGAGATTGGTGTTCTTGAATGCTGGGCTGGGTGCGGTGGTGCTAGCCCTGGCTCACCTGTAGAGAATATGTATGGTCTGAGTCAGTATCCGTGATACTTGGTTTTTCTTTCCTCTTTCATTTTCTCCTGCATCTGCTTCCTTCGCGGCCTCGAATGCCATGGATCAATCAACTTATGTCATGCACTGAGGGCTTAGTGGATGCGGCGAGTGCCTCAAAAAGAAGCAACTCGACACCGCCAGATTGCGAAAGAAAAGAGAGGAGGAAACAAAAAATAGCAGCAAGGCCGCCGCTGTCACTCCGCAGCGCCCGTCGGCGTCTCAACTGGAATTCGTGACAACATGGTGGCGGGTCATAGTAACGGGTCAAAAAAGAAAAGAAAAGCAAGATCCCTAGCCACAAGAGACAAGTTCTCGGCAAGGCACTTGTCATGTCGAACCGCACATGAAGTCGTGTGCAAGCCAATGTGATGGGGCGGACGTCTCGCATATAGTTTTATGCAAGGACCAATGCCCACCAACCTCGGCTTCTATTTGTCAACTTGTGTGCTTCACTTCCAAGGAGACTGGTGCCAAAGAAGAGGGTATCTGCAGGAATCGCATGGGCTGCATATATTACTCAGTGGCGTATCACGTCTGGAGGCATACATAATGCTCCGGGATACGAACAGGCCGCCACGCTGGCAATTGTTTCTCGGACAAGGCTGACGTCTTCTGCAAAAGTCCTTCACTGATACTCTCAGTCATACTCCCGCCTCCCGAGGAACTTCGGCGAAGTGGGGGATGGAGGCCCTGTCAGTAATTGTCACCTAATCGCGTGAGGGAACCTGAGCACCTAGACTAGTGGTTAGGCGATGATGTTACCGGGATGGAAGGACGAGATGGCCAGACGCCACCGGCCTGCGGAAGAGAGGTTGATGGCATCGTGGACAATGGAAGAACGTGTGACTTTTCCTAGACGATTCTCCGATGTACTGTGGCGAAGAATGAGAGGACATCAAAATGGTTGAATGGTTGGCGTGGATCGCCTGGCTATGCACAGATACTAGAAGATCGGGTCGTGGAGGGAGCTGGCCAAATTATATTATTGCTTGCTCAAAACCACAACCTGGAGAGAGAACAAGGTCCAGGGACCGAAAACAGCCTGGCATTAAGCATCGGTACCCATAGAGCTGGTCCCGGAACGCCCTGAGCTAGCCGGTATCGCCAAGATGTCCGTGGGAGTGCGACTATTGGTAATTTTCCCCCCGGTTTCCTCATTTTTCCCGATCTGATGCCCCCAAAAACACCACGACTGCAGCACTTTATACAAATCCTCACTTTTCCAGGTGGCATCCCAAGGAGGATGCCCATTGGCCATGGCCTAGAAATTCCCAGCAAACACCTTTTATATTACCTCGTACAATATATCCTTTCTTGGCCGGGGTTTAATGGCTTCTTCGCTAAACCATTAGTGTCGCTCGTCCCGCCGTCTCAAGGCACTATTGAGGCGGGGGGGGGGGGACTCTCGCGTGGAGTGCCAGCGACGAGCGAAGCCAAAGCTGAGCGCCTAGTGTATAATAGCCCAACCGTGGGATGAGACTATCAGATCGAGTCGCCCATGAAACAATAGACATGCAAGGATGCACTTGCATCCATTGTGAGGCCACTATAATGTCTTGACGGGAGGCCACATGAGAATTGACCTCCTCTCTTACGCTCCCCAAAGCTGCAAGTCTAAACTCAGTCTTCGGCTTCGATTGTATTAGTTTTAAGATCAAAGGATCATGATGGATATGTGCCTTGCCGTCTACTGAAAAATATGATTTCTATAGTTCGAGGATCCATGTACATGAGCGGGTATGGGGGCTCTTTCCCTTACTGAGCGGGGCCGAACCAGCTCAGACCAGGGAAGGCGCAGGACATCAGGATGCGTAGCCGAAAAGTACTTTTTCGAGTCTCCTTCTCCGAGTCTCCATCAAGAGAAGGCGCGATCCAGGTCCTGGACTAGCCCCCGCATGAAGATAGCAGGAAGGCGGCGCCAGGGCCCATGTCACCCGTCCTCTCCCATTTCTTGGGACCTACTTTGATGTTGAAAGTAGTCTTTCCATTATTCAAGAGCATGGTTCCTTCCACCCGTGAATACTCGCCTCCAGGTGGTTTATTGACTTTTTTTTCCATTTCATTTTGAAGTGTCTACTTCATTTGATTCAAACCCTATCCCAGGGCACATATCCTCTTTCATAAAGATCTCCAATATCCTTTCATACCTCCACCACCTCATGATTCCTTTTCCTGCTTCCTGACCAAGTCCTCTGATCGTTCCGGACTTCCTTGACACGACAGATGATTTCTACATCAGCACCTAATCTTGAAGCATGCAACCCCATCCTTGACCTCTTCAAGAATAAGCAAGGTTTCCACCTCACAGGTTAGTGACAGGAAGAAAGGTTCCTTGACTCCTTTCTTGGCCACATCCATCCTCGTGCATATCTGCATCACATCCCCATCCTCCAAGTTTTCACTTGTCATCCCCACCTGCCAACCCCTCCAGAAGTGGCCGGTCTCTGTCGATGCCGATCCCCTGATTGACTTGCTTCTTCGACGCTTGTGTGCTGACGCCACCGCCGAAGGGTTTATCAAATTGGGTACCCCTCCATATTTGGAAGGTCTCAAGATTCTGGCATTGTTCAGACTGGTTCTTCCTATCGAGACACTGGAATACTCGCCGGCTACCCTCTACCTCTATCTCCCTCCTCTACCCGCTTTACGGTTGGAGAAGCCCGCTCTACTTGGCATTCTCCCGCTTCTTCTGGATTCATTCCTTTCATCATAGCCTAGGCGAGATTGTAGCGCGGCCGTGGTGGAGGTGAGAGCTACCGAATAGTTCCGCTCTGATCCGTTTTCATCTAAATTTCGCTCTCCCCCCCGTCCCCTCTTTGTTTCTAATACCTGCCGGGCTATATGGTGAACATCGGACACCATATACAGCCAAGGATTTGAAAGATGGAACAGATGGAGCATACAGAACCGCCCCAGGCACCGCTTCCTCTAATGGAGAGCCTCAAAGAAAAGTTCCGCGGATGGGTCCGTTCTATCATGACCCTCGACGACACCGTGTCGTCTTCAACTTTCGGGCGAATCTTTAGGCTCAGAGGTTCTGGACATGTAAGTGCACCGCTGCAATCATGACGGGCATTATTGGATTCTATGGAACTAACTTATCTTTACTTAGCCCAAGGAAATACCAACCGCCACATTTCTCACGGAGATCCGCGCGGGAATAACTACTTTCGCAACAATGGCATACATTATCGCCGTCAATGTAAGGATTCCTTCTTGAATTAGTGAACCACAGGCAACCCCCAAGAAAATAGTACGGAACGGTAGCTGACAGTCATTTCCTCCCAGGCCGCCATCCTCTCCCAAACTGGTGGAACCTGTGAATGCGACTTGACCAACAAGTTGGATTGTAGTGAGATAGAATCGTATAACACTTGCAAAGAAGGTAGAGAATCCCCGCCATATCCACCTTGATATTCGGAAGACTAACCTAGTGATTGCGACCTTCAGAGGTAAGGAGAGACCTCATCACAGCAACCGCCGCCGTTGCCGGTTTCTCGAGCTTTCTATTCGGATTTTTGACAAACCTCCCCGTTGCTCTCGGGTAAGTTTGCGGCTCCAGGACCCAATCATTCTGAGTTCACTAGACTAATAGGCAAACCCGAGCATAGACCGGGCATGGGTCTCAACGCCTATTTCGCCTTCCAGGTCGTCGGGGTCAATGGCTCCGGAACAATCCCGTACAGGCTGGCGTTAACTGCCGTGTTTGTAGAGGGCTTGGTCTTCATCTTCCTCGCCCTGACTGGAATGCGGCAATGGCTCGTCAAGCTCATACCGGCGACGATAAAGACAGCGACTGGAGTCGGAATCGGCTTGTTCCTAACCGAGATTGGTCTTTCGTACTCGGCAGGCATCGGTGCAATCACTGGTGGATGGCATGCCACCCCTCTCGCCCTGGCGGGATGTCGCCCGGAGCAGATCAACGCGGAAACGGGCATGTGTGACGGAGGCTTGATGACCAACCCTAAAGTGAGTCTCTTACCGGCCATTAGAATTTAGAAAGCTCGCTTACCGACCTCTCATAGCTCTGGGTTGGCGTGCTCGGAGGAGGAGTTCTGAGCTCTTTCCTGATGGCGTTCCGAGTCAAATATGCCCTTGTCCTTGGAATTGCCTTTGTTTCAATCCTCTCATGGCCGTAAGTAAAGGGAAAAAAAAAAAAAAAAAAAAAAAAAAAAAACAACACGAGTCCCTTTAATCACTCAAAACTTAAAAATGGGATCCACATAACACACAACTACAAATCCATATACTTTTCACAAACAAACCAACAACTCACGATTTGCCCTTTTTCGACTCATCTCCTCTGCTTTCATATCTCACAC
>SJVG01000921.1:0-14500 GCA_034774675.1 Scedosporium minutisporum
CCCCCCCCCCAAGCAAGCAGCCATAGCTTCAACATCTTTCAATCTCTTCATCTCCCAGACTTCATCCTGCTCATCTTCAGGCTCTGATAATAGCAGCAACATATCGAAGAAATTACTAGGCAGCATCAAGGACAAGTTCCGAAGGCAACCGTCTCCTCCCCAGTCGCCGGTTCAATCAGTCACTGCGCCTACCGGCACCACAGCCGTTGCCGCACCTCCCAGCTCTTCTGGCGGTCGATCGCCCGCCACTCGGCGTCCAGTTTGTAAATCATCATCACAAGATAAGGAAGGCAGATATCAGCCAGACACAAAAGCTAATAAGCAGTCAATAGCAAACATAGATACACCTTCCACCTACAATAACGTCGTCAGCACTAACTTAAGCCTAGGGGTTAGCACCACCGCCCCTCATGCCTCGTCTCCAGCTCTATCGGTCGCTAGCCTTAGCACTTATAAGGATCCCTACCCTGAGCACTTTAATACAATCTTCATCATTGACGATTCTGGTTCCATGCAAGGCCGCTCGTGGCGCAAAGTGCGAGAGGCTCTCCACACCATTACGCCCATCTGCGCAGCTTACAACAGTGATATTTACTTCCTAAACTACAAGTCCAAGATTGCCGCTGACCCTAATACCGGAAAGGCATCTAGCAGCTACCGCGGCTTCAAGAACCCTGGCGTTGTTAGGTCTCTCTTCGAGTCTATCTAGCCCTTCGGCAGCATGCCTACAGGTACGCGTCTACAAAGTATTCTCAAGCCTTACATCAAGCTCCTCTAGATAAACCAAGAGTCCATGGAAAACATCAAGCCCGTAAATATCATCGTCATCGCGGACGGTGTCCCCTCGAACGATGTAGAGTCCGCCCTTTTATCCGCCGCCAAGAAGCTCGATAAAATCAAAGCGCCACCTCACCAAGTCAGCATGCAATCCTTCCAGGTGGGAAACGAGCCTGGTGCGTGCGAGGCGCTCAAGGAGCTTGACGATGAGCTTAGCGAGCAGGTTGAAGGCGGTGTGAGGGACATGGTTGACACTGTGACTTGGAATGGTCGGAATGGCCGGGTGCAGACTTTGACGGGTGATGGAATTCTCAAGGCGGTGCTGGGTGCGGTTGTGCACAGCTTAGATAGGAGATGAAAGGAAAAGGGAGGCTGTGGTTTTGGATATCTTGCTTTTTTCTCTTTCTTTTTTTTTTATATTTTTTTTTCTTTCTTTCTTTCTTACCTCTCTTTCTTCTTTTCTTGACTTGCTCTTTTTTTTTTTTCTCTTTCTTTCCTATTTTCTCTTCTTTTTCAACGGGTACCAATGTATTATTATGTGATAACAGAAACGAAAAGCTGGTAAGTAACAGGCCATGGAAATAGACTTCTGTTTTTATTTCGCATATTCTCCCGGGACCTATGGGAGAACTCCTTCGTGGAGGATGGCGTCTCTAGGAGCGGGTGGTGGACTGGCCGGATCAACATCGTACGTGACACTTTGGGCGACACCCGCCGCAGAAAATCCCCAGCACTCATCGGTTGTAATATTACTATATTCGCGCTCTATCGAAAAAAATAAAACAAAGCGCTGGGAAAGGATGACCCGTAGATGTTGGGGTGCCACGACGATTGGGAATGTGATTAATGCCCCAGCGTGCATTTAAATCCAAGGCCGTTCTTGGACGTTATTTGGATAGCTTCCATAACATGTGCTAAATCTGTCCTGTTGTCAATTTTCTTTTCACATAAAAGAGGCACTCTTCAAAGAACATAGTATGCCCATGGTCTTTTCATTCAAATCTGCATGGATCGTACAGGGCAGGAAGGACGGAAAGAGGATTGGACTAGATTGGTAGCTGGAGAGGCAGTACTGCCAATAACGCTGTTCCCCATCTAGTCGCACACCCCCGCTCCCCGAGGGGCATAATGGCGGAGTACGGGCATGTTTTAGCCTCTGTAATGCTCTGGATGTGCTTAATTAGATTGAAAAGCTCTTAATATGAACCTTCTCCTGATGTTGCGTGGGAGGTGCGGCAACGGCTGCGGTGCCGGTAGGCGCAGTGACCGATTGAACCGGCGACTGAGGAGGAGACTGTCACGACTGGCCGTGATTTGGGCCGCCCAGGGCGGTGAGCCGTGACAGAATCTCACAGAGGTCACGTGGTCGCTTCTTGGCAGTGCGACTGAGCGGTCGGACTAAGTGCGACCGACCGCACGATGGAAGAACGACCGGCCGATCAGTTAAGAAGCGACCGCATGCTGAAGACGGATGGAAGAAGTGTCTATATAAAGCTACGATGCTCCCTACCCACCCTAGATAGATCTTCCAGACTCTTCAGTAGTCAATACAAGCAACAGCTACACCTACACTTGTATACGCACTCTCAGAATCTATCATTGTGAATACCGCTTGACTGCCTTACTTACCTCTAAACAGGCCCCTACCATTCCAGCACTTACCCATTCCATTGATCAACCAGAACCCCGAGTGTTAGGATTGTAACAGAGACGGTCGCCTTCGGAACTTGTCCTTGACGCTGCCAAATAATTTCTTCGACATGTTGCTGCTATTATCAGAGCCTAAAAATTAGGAGGGGGACTTTATTTGATTTGATATTGTATAACGGGAGCACAATGAATCTGTTCCCCTCGAAACCAGGTACATGTACACAGATGCTCTGCGTTTTGTCAAGGATTACTAAAAAACTGTACTGGAACTTGATTCTCTGTATGTAATAGCTAATGTCTATAGAAGAGAACCTACTAAATTGTAGATGCTATATATTCTTTAGGCTTTCGGTATCGCAGATTTTCCCTGCTCAAGGCTCTCTGTTCGGTAAATTTCAACGGGCCCCGGACATGTATATCACATTTCACTCTTGTCCATCATAGTGGGGCGCGGCTGACGACCACCTGGTCTAATTGCAACGCACTCCATCTCGCCGTGTTTAACGGACACGACGCTGTCTTACAGTTTTATCTTCTCCACTTTAAGCTTGACATTAACGAGAAATAAACATCGAGGCCGCATATTCTAATTATATCCCGATCGCCGACATTCATCACGGTTCGCAGCATCTCCAACGGAGACGCCGGGGGCGGTTTTATCCTTTCACGGCCAGGAACGTAGTACGCCTTAGGATTGCTATATGAATTAGCACACGATAGTTCGCCTCAATCGCGGCCGGGATGGGAAGATGCGTACAAGATGCGATCAAGTATCGCGGACACACTATTTGAGGGTGCAGTAGGCGCCGATTCCGACCTGCGCGCGATTCTCAGTAGTAGGAAAATGGATATTTGAACAGTGAAGACGATTGCTGCGACGACTAGAGCTCCTAGAAAAGAGGTGAGACCAATTCCTTGAAGACTCTGAGCGCTTCCCGGAGTGCCCTCAGCAGGGTCGTGAGAGGACATAAGCGCCCGAGGAATTATGCAAGTTCTGGAGTTGTATATGAAACTGCCAAGAAAGAACTATTTCAGGGGAGTCCATTTTTAGCCTGCCTGAATTCACAGTGCAAGATATGAGTGGGGGTAGTCTGATGCCGTCGGCAAACACACTTAAGCCCTACGGAAACACCTTCCACTAGTCCAATCAGCCGACTTAAAGATGCAGGGGAGATTTCGTTGTCCCGAGAAGCGAGATCGGCTGGACCTAGTTATCTAGGGGTCGAATTGAGGCTGGAGCTTCGCTCTGTTTTTGCGTACTTCCGCACCTTGCTGCCCGTAGACGGTTTCGTCTGGTTTCTGCTGTTCCGCTTGCGTAGGTCGAGGAGTGTTTGGGTAATATACCATACCAGGAGCCGTAGCTAACTGGCGCAAGCTCTTCCGGGTCGACCAGTCCCTCCAGAGAAAGCGGGAAGTCGAATTCTTGTGTCAGGTTATCAAATAAAGTTTATTCAGGAGCGGCAGATTCGACGCTGAAATCGAAGTGTGTCATCATATCGAATAGAGCTTGATCAGGCCCACTAGACACGAGGCGTTTGATTCTGTCCGT
Organism: Scedosporium minutisporum; assembly: GCA_034774675.1. Classification (NCBI taxonomy): domain Eukaryota; kingdom Fungi; phylum Ascomycota; class Sordariomycetes; order Microascales; family Microascaceae; genus Scedosporium; species Scedosporium minutisporum. The sequence continues at coordinate 3,977 of SJVG01000921.1, forward strand.
TTCTGGCGGAATCCTAGTTTCTTCCCGATTCTTTACGGCTCTTTCTCCCCCACAATCGTCATGATATATGTGTATGCTCGTATTTTAGCGTCGTGTTACATTCTGAACAACACTTGCCGAACTTCAAGTCTGTTGAAATGCCATTAACACCAGGGGCTGAGCAAGGTTCGGAAGCGGGTTACGTGAAAATCGGTGTCGTTCGTTATGTTGTGATATATTTAGTCATAGTCCGGACATTTATATGTCTTCGGCCAACGGGGCAGGTGTTTTGCAGGGGTGACCACGGTTGGACTTGCGATCTTCACTTTGGGGGCCGAACCCGGAAACACGATAGGACCACTGGGGTCAGAGCCGCTCCAGACATTGATGGCGCACGAAACCCGACGACGAGAAGCAATGGGAATTGTTAAACTCGGTGTCCGTCTGAAGGACATACTGTATGCGCGGCGGAGATTCGCAAATTTGGGACTGTGAGGCTCACCTCCCTTGCTGGACGATCCCTTCGCCGAGGGTCGAATACTAATAACCCTCAATATCAACATAGAAACGGTGCTGAGTATAGTCTAATATACGAAGTACATAAAAGAATATCTCTTTTTTTTTCCCACAGAGGATTCAGGATTCTTGAAGCAATAGACATCTATCTTCTAAGACTGCCTTCAAAATATTTTAATCTTTACCCCGACTACGTTTCAAATGTTGACGGGTCTATCCTCGGGTAGTTTCGTCGTCAACTCGAACCCTTGATTTGACAATAACGTTACTCGGATGGGTAATAATGTTCCCTCTTCAAAATATTTTCCTGGCTCCCACTTGCGTTATGCTCGGCATCGTCTACTGCGGTGATATACGCCGACGTGGATGCTCCTCCGCCTATCATTCTTCCGGAGAATTTGTTTCGGTGTTCCCCGATCCCTCGATGGCAAAGAAGGTCGACGAACGGAAGAGAGGATACCGTGTTCTATTGCGTTTCATTAGCGGGCGATTCTCCAGGGATATGAAGACAAATAATCAACTTACGCCGATGTTGAACTCGATAATACCAACCGACTTAAGGAGCCCCCAGTTGAGCTGTATTACCTTCCAGGTCACACCGAACCCGAAGCGGGGCCACGGCGGGGACATCGCGAACATCACAGAAGGGAAAACTCTCAGAGAGAACTGAAGAAGAACTACAGAGAGCTCGCCGGAAGCCCGGGGCGAAGCCGGAGCAGAGAGTCACAGACACTGCGAAGAGGCTACGGCGGGCGGAGCACTGGTCTAAGAGCAACGCTAGTGAAAGGACCGCAATCTAGAGAACGGATGAAGGAAAGAGAGGTATGCACGTAGAGAGGTAGCATCGGGTATATAGGGAGGCCGCCGCAACGACCTTGGGAACTGACAGCACACTGTTCCCTCTCACTCTGTACGCGACGACTAACCCTACGTCATGAGATGCCATTGCCATAAAAAACATTTATCTATCTACCATTACCTACAAGTGCAACCCCCACCCACGATGGCCCGCAAGTCTACCCGACCAACAGATACATTTAACTCGTGCCGCAGTTATTAGTGGAACCTGACAGTAATATCGAACGAGGGGCAAAACTGCACCACCTCATCGTCGAAGGCATATGAGTAGGCATCAGGACAGGCAGATTTAAACCAAGGATTACTAGGAGAACAGTGCTCTGGACGTTGAAAATCTCCCCTGCAGCACAATGCATCTGTCCCATACAATGAACAGTCAGATAGACAACCTATGATATTTTCTTCCCCCCCATTATCCATCGAAATTAAGTTCGACGCGGGGCAAGTGTAACTGCAATTAGACATCCCCAGGTATGGCGGAGCGGTGCAAGATATCACACTACAACTTCGGTCAGTCGGAATGGCCGACATCCCAATAGTATATCCATCGACTGATCTCGGGTTAGTCAGTTTGAGAAGAGAATATGGGTTTTTCTCAAGACGCACCAAGACTAATATCGTAAATAAGCTGTTGTGAGTTGGCTGTTGCCTCAAATAATGTTGTGTTCGACGACGAGCGATCCCAGCAAGACGGGCTACCACAATCACCCACGAAGCAGTTCGTTCCGTCATCGGCACAGAATTGTTTTGCCCATATTCTCCCGGACCATGGAATTGGCAGTGAGAATTTGAACTTAGAGGTGGGCGTTAATCGAAGGCTTGGCGGTAAGGGATCATGAGTCCACCACGAGTTGTCTCCAGATACTGCGGGCCACAGCGTTTGCGAACAGTTATTTTCTAGAGTGACTACGAGCACCATAGCTTTTTACAATCCGAGGGTTTAACTCATATAAGCTTCAAACGATACTAAATAGGAAGCCGAGCAAAGGCCCCCAACTTAGCCAACGTCCTCCGCCTATTTGGAGGCTCCTTTTTTTTTTTTTTTTAACTTATTCCTATGTTATTTCCATTGACCAACGGATGATTGCTCATTGCCTCCAGAAGCTTGTTGCAAGGAATACCCAAGACTATTGACTAGACCACTTCATCGAACAAGGTTTGGCGGGGCAGAATGTTCGTCGTTATGGACTCCGGCGCCCAAGGAGCAGTTGCTTTAGTCTTTGATCTATCATCGGGTGATCCTTATTTGCCGTCACCTTCAGGTTTACCCCCCTCCTCGGCGGGCTTCTCCTCCGAAGTCTTGTCATCTTCAGAACTGTCCTCGGGAGCTTGCTTCTCCTTATTTTCTTCCGGCTTATCCTTCTCCTTCCCGGCCTTGGCCTCCGTCTTGTCACAGCCACAGCTGGCCAGATAGGCGGCCGGGCGGTGAGCGACGGCAGAAAGGATAAACTCCGGAACAAAGAGGACCGCCAAGGAATGGATCACTACGGATCACGGTGACCCAAGTCACGATAGATCACGGTGAGCAGGATCACGGGTGATCGGGATCACTATGGGGAGAGTGATCCACGGAAGAGGAGGAAGAACTATGTCTATATAAAGCTACGCTGTTTCCTTCGTATCTAGATGTTCTTCCTTAACTCCCCAGTAGTCAATATAAGTAACCACTACGACCAACACTTGTATACGCACTTCTATATCATCGTGAATACTGCTTGACTGCCTCGTTTACTTACAATAGGCCCCTACGACCCTAACGCCAGCCGTACCCACCTGATATCCATTGATCAACCGGTTCCCAGTGTTAGGACCGTAACACGTCTCCTTTCCTCCCTTCTCCTTTCTTTGGCCCCCTTCTGCTTCTCTTCTTCTGCCTTCTTCTAAAACTGCTAGGAGGTGATGGCCGTTAAATCGTTTGATAGGCCGGCGGGACCTGAGCTGGGAGGGAATGGCGGCTGGGTGTCCTCTTGGTCGGGAATGCTGGCCCTGTTGAAGTGACCCCAAAGTAGGACCTTTAAAGAGTTTGAAGAAAGGGACTTTTGTCGTGGGCGTGCACTGTGAGATGGTCAAGGAGTTCGACTGTGAGAGCGTGACACTACTCAAGATTCCCTTTGGTCAACCCCCTTGCTCTCTCCCGTCTTTTTCTTTCTCCTTTTTCTTTTTCATTTCTTTGCTTCTAGGGGTCATTCGGCGTTTACTTTTTGTCGGGCGGTATCTCGAGGCTGCCAAACTAAGTTTTGTTTATTTGCATGACCTACAGCTTGTTCTCGATGACGATTCATATCTCCTCGACCTCTTTTTAACAGTCCTTTCTCTTTCTCCTAGAACATTGCCAACACCAATCACCCCTTCGATTTGAATAATGAGTTGTCGAACCGAATTTCGCTGGACTGGCGTTTGAGATGAATGCTTTTTTTTTCTTCTATGTTTATACCACTGTTAAGGGATTCGGGGGAGGGTTTACTAAGTCATTTGTATCATAGGTGGCATCAGAGACTAAATTAACAGAAAAAAAAAAGATCTAAATGACTGCTCTCATTGTCTTTACTTGTCTTTAGTATATCACAACCCAAACTTGACATACTCTGCCTTCTCAAAACCTCTAACCAGTCTCGCCATGTTCGCCTCATGCTTCAAATGCTCAATCATGCTACCTAAAATCTATCACTCAATTTCCATCTGTAAGGGGTATCGTCGCATACAGAGTGAGAAGGAACAGTATACTGTCAGTGAAGTAGAAGGTAAGGGTAGTAGTATATATTCACTAATTGCTACTCCTCCCTCCTGCTAAGGTCATCACAGCGACCTCCCTATATACTTGATACTACCTCTCTACATACATACCTTTCTTTCCTTCATCTGTTCTCTAGCTCACAGTCCTTTCTCTAGCATTTCTCTTAGACCAGTGCTCTGCCCGTCATAGTCTCTTCGTAGCGTCTGTGACTATGCTACTAGTTCTCTTAGTCCTGAACTCTCTGTTCCGGTTTCGCTCCGGGCATCCCGCAAGCTCTCTGTAGTTCCTCTTTAGTTCTCTTTAAGGGTTTCCTTTCTGTAATGTTCACGATGTCCCCGCTGCAGCTCCACTTCGGGCTCGGTGTGACCTGGCAGGGCTGTGTGCCCTGACACGCAAGCTCTCCCCATTCCTATTTATACATCCATAAAGAAGACAACTATTTTTTGCCGTTATTAAATAATATACAGGGATCCTCCAAGCAGGGCTTGAGGCCCAATTCGTCGGAGGTGTCTATACCACAGAGGGCCCTCTCGAGCTTCCAGCAGGGCAAGCACCAGCCATTTCTGCGCAGTTCTTGCCAGAGTCCGCTCAGAGGCTTGCACCTTGAGTTTCATCGGACCGCTGCCAGGATCTACTCGCCATGTTGAGCGATTGCCACATAGTTGGGTAAATATCACTTACTTATAACATTAGAGAACTTTAAAGATTTTTTTAACCCACCCACCTCTTTCTTACTTAATCTTGCAACGAAAACGTCGCACGCTATTTGCATCCCACACTTTTCGCAAACGTGATGCAATGAACCTTTATGGCCCTTGTCTTCGTCCCCACGTTGTGTTGTCAAGCCCTAGGAGAAGGGAAAGAGAGAAGTGCCACACCGACCGGCAGATCAACCTAGAGAGTCGCCGAAGCCGTTCTTTGGCATTATCGTTGCCGAGGAAGATACTGCAAGAAAAGGCTCTACTGCTGGCCGAATGAGGAAATCACTAAGAAGGTGGTGATCGAGGAAGTCGGATTCTCGAAAATCAAATTAGTGCCATTGAGAGAATTTCCTTCAAGGTGGATCAAGTTATTAAATTGCATCAAATTTTTCTTGGTCATTAGTTCTATTAGCTCAATTGACTCTTTTCAGTCAGTTCTCACAGTTCCTTTCTGGCTCTATTTCTAGATAGTTCTTCTATCATTTTACGTGACCAAACTGATATATCAGACGGTCGAGGTCGAGGTCGACGCTGAGGAACAGCTGGAGCAGATACTGCTTGTTTGAGGCCCAGAATACGAAATGCTCGTTGTAAAGTAGAGCATTATCCAGGAAGTCATCGAAATCGAAACCGTTAAGTAAGTAGAAGCTTGTGTCTTGATGGGAAGCCATAATCAGGTAGGCAAACGATGTACACCAAGGTAGAATAATCCGAGGTATTGAGGCTTTGGTTTGTTAAGTCGAAGTTTTAATCCGAGAGCCACCACCGTATTGGTTGTTGCTCTTTATAACTCACTTCACATTTTTTTGGTTATTTTACATAGTCGACTTATCCGGGTATCAGGCTGGATGAGCAGGTACCAATCTCCTCCTTTTATTCCAAGAAGCGTGTCCGTGTCAAGGCCGAGAGGACCAGGGTCACCGGATGTATACGGGAATATCCCTGCAGCACCCTGCCGAGATCAGCGCACACTAGGACAAAGTTCATGTCTGCGGCATCGATGTCTCGACCACTGAGGGCATCAAGTCATCTTTTGATATCTGCGAATCTTATATCGCGATCCGGCGCAAGCAATAAAAGGCGGATATTATCCCAGGAGGATATCAGGCATATACAGGTCCAGAGAAGCTCTAATCTCTACACTCAGCCTAACACTATTCAAGAAACTACCTACTATATTTGAGCTCATCTTTTATCTTACATCCTTCTTTACAGCTTCAATTAAGTACTAGTTATAAAGAATAATAAGTACGTCATAAATCCCTTTCCTATCGCGACTACTCAGCTGCCACACACCTTTGTTTTTAATCTTACTGCTGGTATTATCAAGAGCAGATATGTAGGTGAGGATGGCGGTTCCTGCAGCAGCATACATTCCTCATCTAAATATTTATCCAACACGTCTACAAGATTCCACAGCGGCCAGCTCACTGTTTAATTATGCATTTACATCTGCAGTATCCCCCTATTTGGAAGCCTTCTTCTTTTCCGATGTGGCACCCTTCCCACTGGTCAGTCATTTCCGACGTCCCATTTAACCATTCCTGCCAGAAGAACTGCATCTCGGTCGCGAGTCCAGTTCAAGGTAGAAACCATACACCCAGCAAGGTTTAGGAGGCTTAGGGTTAAGGTGGAATCTTTGTAAACCACCTCCTTCATTTTCAGTATACTGTTGATGTCATCTAAGCTCAGCTTATTCCCTTCAAACTCGATGTCTAACCTAAACCATCTATCTTCATTAAGATTTTTCTTTAATCTCGTAGTTTCCCATGTCTTTTTCCCTCTTAGGAGGGACATCGAAGTCCGCACAAGGCGCATCAGGGGTCTTGGAGAGCCGTGCTGGTCACTAGCTTTTGCTATACCCGTGCCTATATTGTAAAGTAGATTTTCTAGGACGGAGTGCGTTAAATTCCGATAGCCCTATCGTCGATAGATTATTTTCCAGTATGCCGGCATCTTGGACTAGTCCTACACCATCGATGCTCTGAGTGGCCCCTAGGCTCGCGACCCTTTCCTCCTAAATCCCTCCCCGCGCCATTCCCCGGGCCTGTCCCTGAACCGATGCGTCCTTTGCTGTAACCCCAGGGCCGAAATAAGCGTCAGGGAATATTTTCTCGGATGAATCTTGGAAGAGTAAACTTACTTCGCAGTACTTTGAGCAGATTTTCAGCGCTCCAGCGTAGTTCCCAAATCCGAGCGAAGTCATAGTAAACAGAATGTCGCCGTCGTCGGAGTTTTATCAGGCGGTCGTGCGGTCAATTCCAGCCCCGTTTTCCGGTGGAGGTTTTCTTAATCTCGTAATGGTTTCCCATGTCTTTTCCCCTCTCAGAAGGGACATTGAAGTCCGCGCAAGGCGCACAAGGAATCTTGGGGCGCCTTGCTGGTCAGTAGGTTTTGCTGTACCAGTGCCTATATTGACAACGTATTGTAGAGTAAGTTTTCGGGGATGGAGTGCGTTAAATTCCGATAGTCCTATCGTCGATGGATTGTTTTCTAGTATACCAGCGTCCTGGACTAGTCCTACCCCGTCGATGTTCTTGGCGTTGAAGTACCTTGATGCCATTTGGTTAGTATTCGCGAAATTCGTCCTAGTAGATGACCTACATTGGCGCCGCTATACAGCCACGTGCGACTTCCCACCGTTTTATATCTCGTTCCCCCTGATAAAGGCAATATCCTAACAGATTAGCATCGTTAGGACTGAAATCTAGGTAAGGTAATGATATACCTGTATTAGTATTTCTATATCCTTCATCGTTATAATTTGTAAAAAGTAAAAGGTCCCCTCTAGAAACCCTTGCTACTAGCAGCCCAATCTTTGATCCGATCTCCGTTGCATACGAGGTTTGTAACATCAACTCATCCCCGTAAGTTTCTTAGAGTAATTCCTCTAAGCTATGTTCATCGTATATCGCATCGTTAACCAAGGCCATCTACGCTTTGCTGATTGTTGAGAGAAAAGGGATTTTATACACTGGTAAGCCTTGGAATGCCCGATTAGCAAGATCCTGAAATGCTAGGGTGCACTCTTGGGGTGACCAGCCTTTTAGAAACAGAGCGTGAATTGCGAGCCCACCTGCACTCACACTAAGTGCAAGCTGAAAGTGCTCCTGGATAGGAATTGGTAGGCTGATGGCAGCCTCCAACTGTTCGAGAATTGAAGTGGATACCACACCTCGAACTCCACCACCATCAATACAAAGAATTCCAATGCCAGCCGTAGGTGGACGTATTTTAATATTAACATTAGTATGAGCCTGACATAACATGCATTTCGCCACCAGATAATGATCGTACGACTACGTACCAAATATTCTGACGCAGTTCTCGCATATATAATGGCCACAGTTCAGTCCGTATTGTGGCAACCCGAAACAAATTAAGCATGTATTGCGGCAATGAATGCCTCGCCATTTATGTTCAAATTTACTTAGTGTCGAAAGGTGTATATCGGCCGCGCTCTTTCCATCAACCAACTGCCTAAAGAGTAAATTCATCATAGAGGCGACAACGTAGCTGAAGCGGCTTGGTGTACAGAGATCCCGCAATTGCCCGGAAATCGTTTCATTACTCGAAATTGCTTCGCATATGTCTCTATAAAGTGCGTCGAATACTATTCCAGGCGGGAATCCTAAAGTGTATTTAGCGTTGTGAAGCAAATTCCCCATATGCGCCAACCTACGATGCATTCCAGGTGGATAGTGATCTAATAAAAAGCTCGACGCTATCGTCTCCGCCACAAACTGTAAATCTACCTTGCCCTTCACTTTGTCTATAAAATTGCAGATATGCTGCTCCTTACCATCAGCCACTGGAAATCGAAGGCGTGACGCTCGCACCACATCTAGTGGCTTGGCAAAACTCGGTTCTTCGACTAACACTTCGAGGAAACCTTGTAGGTAAGTACTTCTAAATAGGAGCCCCTTACGCCGTCAATCGTGCCAAGTACTGAGGAGCTCAGCATCGATTTGATATTATAATTGTGAGGGATCAATGATTGAGAAAGAAACGTAATTGGAGTTGAAGGCAGGATATTTTTGACTTAAGAGAGAGTTTAGCTTCCTCGTTAACCTGCCTCCAGACGTCTCATTCGCGAGGACAATGAGGATTCTAAGTGAAGTAAGCTGGCTGGTGGGCAAAGCTTGCCGAACTTCGATCCAGCTGCAAATATGATCTGAAATCCTATATAGGTCAGGCTCGTGGTGGTATACAAAGCAGACGACATCTGCCAGGGGGTAAAAAATGTGAGCAAAAGAGTCAGAGGCGGCGATAGGCGAATTGATGATAGTTGTTTCCACCAACGAGCAGCATTTATACCGCTCACCCCTGCCTAATATGTGCTGCTGAGAAAATGGAAAGGCACTAGCGAAAATGACTGGGAAGCTGGAATGATGCTCTTTGAGGAGGTGGATGCTCCCGGGGCGGGCTCTGTAAAGGTCACTTGATGAGAGTGTTTTCCTTCTGTGGGGCTCGATTAAAACCACGAGGCTAGGACAGTCCGATGCTTCAAGGCTGTCAATAATCTAGGAAAGCTGAGTAGTTTGGTGTAAGAGAATGGACGACCTTTGGTTCTCTATGAACAGCCATTCGGTATGTTCGCAACTCATCTTGTCAAACAAGATGCTGAGACTTCGAGATTTAAATAATAGGGCTAGCACTATTTTATTGTCCATCCTCAGCAAATAATAACTTTTAAGCGTCCTTAATGCAGCCGCTGTCCCGGAATAGGCGCTACCGAGTTGTGGTTGCCAGCCCTGCCGGAACAGCACCGGATAGCAGGTGATGAGCTTAAGTTGGCCGTCGAGCTATTGTTGCAGGAGCTGCGCCAGGAGAGGCCTAACAGGGCGCGTCCTTGTCAGCCGATTAAGGGCCTCGTCATTACGCTGGCTACATTTGCACGCACGACAAATGCGGCTACCGCACGCGGGCCGCTAAGATGTTTGCCACATGGCAGCCCGCGGCCGGAAGGCCTCACAATATTAGAAAGACCTCTGGCGGCCGAAGGGGAAGAAGAAGAACAATCTAGTGTGACATACGCCAATGGCTAACCCGCACCACGGAAATCGCCCGGGGGGGAGGGCGCCAGCAGGAACCGCGCTGATCGAAAGGCTTGGCTCAATCGGTCCGGGTTCCAGTCCCACTCCACTGCCCATCTCGGCTCCGCCGCTCTCTTATTACCCTCGGCCTCGAGGCCACCGAGCGGCAAAGACGGCATGGCAACTCTGCCTCCCAGTCGACATCGCTGCTCCACTGCTCTCGCGGACCGGGTGGCATATAAAGGGAGACTCGCTGATCTCATAGTGTTGGACAGAGATGAGGAGGCCCAACGAAAGTGCAATCCGAGGGTGTCATCGAATCACATCGCCCCAACAATGCGCAGTTTAGCCAATCGAGGCGATTAAGTAGGGCAAGAACAGAGGTTACTCCAGTCCAATCAGTCGGTCCGGTTGCACGGCGCTCCGCATCTCTCGTGGGGCCAGAAGGCGATGCCGAGGAAGCAGGGGTCCCTCCAGCAGTTGAGGATTCGTCGCCGGTTTGGATGTCTGCGCGTGTGAGGTGAGCGAATTTCCGGTGCTAGGGCTGCACTGCCAGTCTACTAACACTCCGCAGATGAACACTCCACGTCACCCTCCTGATGAGGTGATGCTAATATGCATGTCGGTGGTTGTTCTTCACATTATCACGTCAGTCACACGAACCTCTTGCTGACCATGTCGCACTTTGGCACGGACCTCT
>SJVG01000922.1:0-14498 GCA_034774675.1 Scedosporium minutisporum
TTCCTCACCCCTCTCACAGGCCTGCGGTCCCTCCCCGACCTAGGCCGCGTCACCACCTCCATCGCCAACCGCGTCGACGGCAACATCGTCGAGCGCTCCTGGGGCCTCCACCAGACCGTGCCCTCCCTCAAGGCCCGCGTCGCCTATGGCCCGCACTTCTCCTGGACGCAGTACGCCGCTGCGCCGAGTGCCTTGCGAGGCGCAGGCACGCACCTTGGCCTCATAGTCGGTGGAGCGGTTCTTACTCTTCTGCCGCCTGTGAGGTGGCTTGTGAAGAAGTTCGTGTTTGCTCCCGGCACGGGGCCGAGTGCCGAGGCGGCGAAGAATGATTCGGTTGTGTTTAAGGCTATTGCTGAGCCGGATCCGCCGAAGGAGGGGAAGAGGGCTCTTTGTCAGGCTGAGTACCGTGGGAGCATGTATACCTGTAAGTTTCGGATCCATCTTAACCGTCCTTCCATCCGCTATTTCCTTATTTTTTTTTCTGACGTTCTTTGGTAGTTACGGCCATGTTGAACTCGGAGGCGGCACTTACGATTTTGGAGGACAAGCTTGACTTGGAAGGCGGGTGCTATACACCTGCATGCCTAGGCCAGGGGTACATTGATAGACTGGCCAAGCAGGGATTCGCCATCAAATCCGAGATTCTAGAATAGATTGGAAAATAGATGCGTGTTGTTAGGGTAAGCGCGAGGCTGGGGCTGTGCATCGAGATTCTTGTCGATTGTTTGATTATAGTCGGTCTTGGAAAGCTTGGAGGGGATAGTTATTTCGCAAATCGGGCACTCGTGAGTCCTATCCAAGACGCCCCTGTTCATAATAAGGCTGGGAAATTTGGCTATGGCGACTACCAAAGCACAGCATGGGTATATACTGTTTTGAGTTTCCTATCTAAGATTTTTCGTCTACCTGTTAAAGCCCAAAACAACCATTTAGAGCGGCCGTGGAGAGACAAACTTCTTCAGCACTCGGAACTTTTTCCCTTGAAATTACACCTCATGTTCTCGACAAAGGTACACCCAAACTCCCTACCATCCTTTAATCCTCGTCCCAGTTCTGTGGAAATGATATGGTTAGCACGAATTTGTGTGCTCAGGGGGTCTAGGAAGAATCACGTACAGGATTGGGACCAGGTGGCTTAGGTCCACCAGCTTGCCTGGCCACAATGATTTGGTCGACCGACAACACAGTCCGCGCGGCCTCGGAAGCAAGCTTGATAGCCCACTGCTTCGAAATGAGAAGGTCAAGGATGCCTTCCTTCTCGGTGTCTAGAGTGCCGGTACGATTCTCGTTCTAAAACTAGTGAGCAATATGTCCGACTTAGAAGTCTTAAATGGATTCATCTTACCTCAACGTCGACTCCGGTATCCCAGTCTTCTTGGTTGTGATGCGCAGCATACAGTCGGCTGAGCACCTCGGTAGCATCAAGACCAGCACTCTCGGCCAGAGTACGAGGAATGACTTCAAAGGCCTCTCCGTACTTCTTGATAGCATACTGGGGAAGGTTGGGAGTCTTCTCGCCAATGGCTGTGATCCTAGAGGCGAGCTGAATCTCGGTCGCGCCAGCTCCAGGCACCAATCGGGGATCCTTCGTGATCGCCTTCACCACGTTTACACCATCATCTACCGCTCGTTCGACATCGTCAAGGTGGTTTTGCGTAGCGCCTCGAAGGATAATCGTTGCCGTCCTCGTGGCTTCCTCCTCTTGCCTGAAAACTGTGACACGATCTCCTCCGATCTCGAGAGTCTCGACGACATCGATCGTACCCATCTCGTCGGGCATGGGGGCACCTAGCCTAGGTAAGGGTGTAGCACCGACCACGCGGCAGACTCTCCTAAGCTCGAACTTGCTGAGAATCTTGATGACGAGGATTCCGTAACGGTTGAGATAGTGAAGAGCGAGATCACCGACTTGCGCACCTGCCACAACCACCCTCAAGCCGACATCATGGAGCTCCTTGATGGCGGCCTCCAGTTGCTTCTCCTCGCCCTTGGAGAAGTCGAGCATCTCCTTGGCGTTCTTGAGAAGAACAGTTCCCTTTGTCTCCGTTTGGCCAATGTCGATGGGACACGTGAACACACCAACCTTGGCCCGCTTCGCCTTCTTAACCGAACCGTTAGGCTCCTTGGGGAATACCATACCCCTGACCAGTCGGCTCTGTTCTAGACTTCCACCCATAATCTTCACAACTCGGATATTGTCAACGTTAAAGTTCGCCGGGTTCTTCGGTAGCACGGCCAAGATAGCATGGGAGACTAGATCGGCAAGAATGTCCTCGCTACCGCTCTGCTTGCTCGCAATGACTGTCCTGATAGCCTTGGCAAGCTCTTCTTCCGAGCGGATGTCCTCCACCTTGTCAACCACGAGCTCCTCCAGTGCTTCGAGGGCATGCTTCTGTGCCTGCTCGTAACCGCTTACGATATCCGCAGTCTTGAGACCCATGCGTAGGAGCTCCTCGGCCTTCTTCAGAAGCTCGCCGGCAAACACCATGACGAAATTCGTAGCGTCGCCCATCTCGGCTTCTTGTTGCTGGCTGGCCATGACGAGGAGCTTGGCACAGGGGTGGACGACGTCGAGTTCTCGGAGGATGGTGGCGGCATCGGAGGTTAGGATCATCTTCTGGAGATGGTTGACGACGATCTTATTCCGGCCATAGGGGCCAAGAGAGGTCTGGACGGTAGAGGATATGGCACGGCAAGCGTCGATGTTGCGAAGGACGGCTCCATCTTCGGAATCGTAGCTGTCCAAACACGGGATTGATTAGCTTCACACTGCGATGGTGGGGAAATGCATCTCCCAAATGGCAAGATGAACTGGCAAGAGCATACTTGTTATAACCGCCCTTGAAGAGGCCCGCGTTGGGGGCATCGGGCACGTTGAGAGACATCGCGAGATCGGCTTTATTACGAAATTTTACCAACAATTCAACTTCCCGGTTGCTGGTGGTTGTTCTGATCTGGGCTTCTGAAGGCTTCCAAATTTTCTAGCAAAGGGGGCGGGATGGATGAAGCTGCCCGCCATTAGTGTGCAGGCAACCCCGCCAAAATTGTACCGGGGTTTAACCAGCGTGGCGACAAGTCGAACCCGTCAGAACATCGAAACTTCGGCCTAGCGAGGACGACATTCATCAATCTTAACGCACCTCATAGTATTGATGTAATTCAAAATTTCACGCCCGCACCAACACCGTCGTCGCATCTGCTGCTGAAAATAACCATGAGACGAATTGAACATACTTACTCCGCGCCACGTACTTCTCTATTACATTCACACGAAGAGCCTACGAGGCAGCTGTTGCCTTCTCAGCAATGAGATATCTGAATCTCGGTACCTAAAAAGACGAGAAGCGGAGTTTTCCATCCTATCGACTGGTCTGGCCTTATTACTTTCCATTTTAGTATGTAATAGTTTGGTCCTTCTACACAGATGGGAGACCTTATTGTGGACTCGACCAAATCTCCACCCGTTTCGTAGGGCATCATCACTGCCCGCAATGTCCAATGACTAGGCGCTACGTCAGCTGGTTTTAAGAGTCATCAAGCAGATGCCAGATGGATATCCTTCGGCAGCTCACGATGAGACGGTTGCGACCATCTAACACACCAAGCTTGCCCTTATGACGAGGTCTTGTCTGCCTATCATGTCCAAAGTAAGTAGCGCTGCACTTGGTCCCCGGGATGCGGAGATATGATAGCTTCCTTCTTCGATTGTACCTGCGTGAATGGGCCATTGCCCATTAGGCATCCGCGCGACGGTCATCCCGTTCAAACAAGGCTACAACGCCAGCCTAACCTCTGTGCCATCATTCGCCGCCTCTTGCGTGCCTGGTCAAGGGTGGCTCCTTGAGCTCTGTGAATTGGTACTTCAATGTACAAAATCCCTCGAAAACACATGCGAAGCGTCACACGAAGCCTCGTGATTTCTGACTACGTGTATCGCCCCAGTATAAGTGTACCTCATTTATAGTGAGTCTCGGGTAAAGAATCTATTGATCAAGATCTCTCTTACGCAAGAATAATGACGTAGACTGCCTCTCCATCGTAGAACCTCAATCTAGGAAGTCGTAATTTCACTATTTCTGTGTGTGCAGGAACAAGACATTTTAGCGGGTGGAGACGGCTGACCACAAGAGTCACCTCCCTCGAGCTTGTCCACGAATGAGAATATGATGGAAATTCATGTTACGTATTGCTTTTAATTGCCCGGAAGAGGCCAACATGAGACTTCTCTTACCAAAATCATCAGAGAAAATATAACCTTGAGGGCTCTCTTGATAGCTACTCCTAAATTAAGGGACAGCCTCTACGAAGTAAGTCGTGGCTGAACTGGGCCTGGGCCTTGTGTTATTTCAAAGGCTAAGACGGACGGGAAACGGAAACGGCCCTCTATTTTGAGACAGCCAGGTGGAGATAGTGATGTTTCGTGAAACGACGTCGCCCGTTGTCCCTGGCTAAGAAATAAAGCATGAGGTTGGAGCATCCGAGCTGTGTTGAGCAAATTCCCAGCACGCTCCCAACACTGTTAGTACACAAGTTACGGAAAAGCACTGGTGGCGGCATTTCCCGGAATATTTACTCCTTCCATAACTTCACTGCGGACATAGGCATTAGTAGTATAATATCATCATTTGATGAGACCAGATGCTCTTCGGCAGGATCGGCGGCTAATACTAGCCGTGGTCTTCCCCAATTGAGGACTTGAGAGGTGCGCCTGCGTGAAGATGAGGTTGGAATTACTAGAGGACCTAGACAAATCTACTATGAATTATTGGCTTGGTGTCCGTTATTGATCAAAGGAGCCAAATAAAGACACGGGGAGCGGGCTGGTTTACCTGATCCTCCCCGGTTTCCACCTGTGTATCAGGGCCCCCGAACGTACACTATGTACTTCGTAGATGGGAGGAAGATGAGGAGCTAATGTCGTCTTGGCTTGACACTTGGATCGAGGAACCGGAAGGACGGAACCAGAGAGAATGGTGGCCTTCGAACCATTATTCCATCCACAAAGACCGAGGGTATTGGAAGTATTGGAACCGGCATGCAAACGTACTTGCAAATGTCTGGTCACGCACCTCTCACATCCCCAACTCAACATTCACCTCGCTTTCCACATGGCCGTGGTCCTTCCCGAAAATAAGATCCAAGTCCCGCTCTGCCTCCTGCTTAGCCCCACTTTCGTCCTGCCTGGGGACGACCCTTCCTTCCGCAAGGGAATAAGAGTGATAATGGTGATCATTTGATTTTGGGCGGTACAATTGTACTTTCGTTACGAAGTACGTTTTCGTCTATTCTTACGTGTACAAATACGGCTTGGTTTTCACAGAGAGACTCCGAGTCTTCCATAAAAAGACAACCATTTCCCTGCGAGGCCGAACTCTCTCCTTCGTATTATTAGTGTAGTGGTTGCTTTTTGTATCTACGACTTTCAATAGGCTTAGATGGAGGAGGCCAAGAGACCTCCATCGCCCGCCGAAGACAACGCCTAGAGGTCGCAATTCAACCCGGCTCGGCATCGTTCAAGTCGGTGAAGAACTGATGAGGGAATGGTCACTTGGCATAGTGCACACACACAGGGCGAGTGCTGTTCGCACCCTGCACTCCAATCTTAATGCTAGATATGCTAAGTTTGGGAAAAGTTTCGGAAATACTACCTACACGATTCCATGTGGTAAAACACTCTCCGGATTATTGATACAGTGCAACCTGCATCTCCAAGGTACGCAACTTTTCCCTCACAGTGAAGTGTCCTCCTCCCGGGCCGCTTTTTTATCAAGCGGAATATCTATGCCTAAGAGCCACCTAAACCGGACAATTCTGATCACCATTATTGCTGGGCCTCTATACTGCGGTTGGACGCTTCGACCTTGGTCACGGAGCGCTCTGCTCTCTGGTTGTCTGCAAGTCAGTTGTGCAGGGCATCCTGGACTGATTCATGTCTTCGTCCAATAGCCTGCGTTGCTAGGTCACAACACCAAGCACCAACCACGTCACGCACTGTCTGGCGCCCCGGTGTATTGCATAATCCTCTTTAGATCCCTTCCACAGGGGGGTGAGCATCCTATGAAAGGTGCAGTACTTGGCACTCGGGGTCATTGGCGTCGAGTTTCTCAGTGTGGCGGGGTTCCAAGTCATGATCCGCACTGTACGCCTTGACGCCTAGTCAGCACGCGAGGTTAGCGCAGGGCTAGTCCTTCCCTCCAAAAACCCGGACGGGTCACTCCTTCCCTCAACTTCCCCCTCACAGTCAGCTCTCCCGCTACCACTCAAGGCCCCAATTCTGCAACCGTCTTCCCTTCCACCTTTACCCACGGCTCCACTATCCCCAGCACGTCCACTCTAAATCTCCCACCACACCAAAACTACCGCCACCGCCTGTCATTTTATTACTTTCCAGCACACTGCAGCCCGCAGTTGGTTAGTTTTTTGAGAGCGTCTGAGCATCGAAGCATACCCGAAATCAATCCACCTGCCTTTCTACACCTTTTTTGCCATCGATTCTCATCCCCTTCTGCCTCGATTTTTCAAAATCTGATTGATTTATTCAATCCGTCTTTAATCGGGATTTCTTCAAGGTCATTTTTATGAAGCCATCACGATCCTGTCGTCGTCGCCGAACACCCAAAAATGACTGAACTAGACCAGTGCATCATTTGCCTGGAGCCACTGGTCATTCTGGCCAAGCCCCCCTCTGTCGTTACTGCCACTCAGCTCGACACGGCACTCGAGGTGCCCACTGATCCACCCGACCCTTCAACACTCTTGGGTCAAGATGGTGCACATTCCGACACGAATAGCAGAATCGCTTCTCTCGACGGCTGCGATCATGTTATTCACGATTCTTGCATCCGATTATGGGCTCAAAAGACAAATACGTGCCCAATTTGCCGTGAGCCTTTTCGCCAACTCCAAGTCTTCGACGGTCTATCTGGTACGTCACGTTAGCCCCCCCCCACTAACTCCTGCACCTCTTTGGCCCATGTGCCATGGAATAGAAAGAAAAAAAGAAGAATAATGGCTAACTCATATTTCGTTCATTTTATCTAGGCGCCATTATTGAATGTATAGAAATCGAAGAAAAGAAACAAGTCGCCGAGTTCGATCCGCAGACGTGGCTCGCAGATAATGTGGAAGAGGAGGAAGAAGAACCCGAGCAACCTTGCCCAGTCTGCAACTCCAGCGAAAGGGAAGATGTTTTACTTCTCTGTGATGGATGCGATGCGGCGTACCACACATACTGCATTGGCTTGGACTACATTCCTTCAGGCAACTGGTACTGCATGGAGTGTGCCGACGACTTCCAACCTCCAGAGGAAGAAGATGCAGAAGAACGACCAGTGCGCAGAAGGCCTAACAGGCGCCGAACTGCTGGAAGACCACCTTCACGTTTCTTCCCACGCACGAGGGAACGAATGCGGCGGGCCAGACGCCAAGCCCGTTCGCTTGCTTGGACTGGACCTTGGGGGCAATTCTCGGGCCGTGTCTATGACGCTCTCCAGATCGATCTTGACAACCACGAGGACGACGATGCTCTTGCAGAGTTCCGCATTTCTCAAATGCTTCGCGAAAGAGAGCAGCGTGAATATCAGAGGTGGCAACAGCGTGTGAGCATCGCAAATCGCCTCGGTGCGGGCGAAGTGTTCACCAACAGCCTCCCTCGAGCAGCACGCCAACAGCTGGAGCAACGCCCGCCAGCCCAACCTGCACAGGAATCCCGGGATGAAGTTAGGTCATGGGGTGCGTTAGAGCGTGCTCGCGTCGCCGAGCAGTCTAGCTCGAGCCAGGCCGGCCGTAAGCGGCGAGCCCCGTCAGCAACCGCATCACCAACAGAACCTACTCAAGAGCCAGAACGGAAGCTCAAACGGCCGAGAACTAGGAGGATCCTCCCCGCGCACTCCGAGGCATCGAGCTCCAAGTCATCCGCGCCGCCCGCTGGGCGGTCTGCAGAGAACGGTTCTAGTTCGCGATCCACTGAACAGGAGGCTCCGTCTTTTCTGTCGTCCCTACTTAAGGAGGTAGAGGTCGGCATGGGCACGCCATCCGATGACGAGAATATCAAGACTTTCTTTGGACGAGCGCCGACGGATGCGGCTTCCCCTGCCAGCTCACCAACGGTATCTGCACACAACAGCCCCCGAGCATTATCTCTCACTCCGCCACCCTTAAACCTTGGACGTCCAAGCTCGCCGCCATTGTCACTTAGCTCTTACGTAGAGCCACGGTATCCGAAGGCGAATTACTCACCGACGCGCCAGCAGGCCAGTCCCCGTGACCAGTCAGACACGGAGACCCGTTCCGAAAAGAATGGTGTACAAAATGGTGTACAGAACGGTGTACAAAACACGCAAACCCTCGAAATTCGCCAGCCTCGGCCGCGGCGGCCCCAAGAAGAGTCTGCTGCTCGGTCCATCGATACATCACCGGTCCGAGATCAGCTATCGCCGGAGGCTAAGGCTAGCATCAACGGCATCGTTCGATCAGCGCTTAAGCCGCACTGGCATGCTCGAGAGCTGACAACGGAACAATATTCAAACATCAATCGAGATGTCTCGAGGAAACTTTACGAAGAAATTAAGGATCCTTCGTTGCTTGATGACCAGGCAATGAAGACTTGGGAGAAGGTCGCCTCGAAGGAGGTGGCTCGCGCCGTTGCGGAATCCAAGGCGTGACGAAAGAACGACATGACACAAACACTCGAGCGGGTTTGCATTTTGGGTTCGGCGCAAGGGACATTGATTTCTAGGGCGTGGACTTTTTTTTCGGACGAAATCTTCCAACCACTGGACGGAATGTACTCATATGGGGGCGTTTTTTTGGGGAGTACGGGATGCTGGGCTTAGATACCTGGAAGCGTGCTCTAGACGAGAGTCATCGCCGTACTAGACGTGATTATGTTGGGTCTCTTTTTTTCTCTCCCTTTCATGTACTTAGGTCGGGCCAGTCGGCAGGAGCTCGAACTCGATAATTCCCCTATCGCGTGGAGAGCAGTTTAATCGTTTAGCTTTGCACATTTTAACACCTTGTTCTTCAATTCACCCAACTTGCTTGACCGTAGGAGCGTAAGAGAGACATGTACGGATTATCACGTAAACGGGCAGGGAGTCATCGTAGCATGAATCGGTTCCTATAATCCAAGAGAGTTTAGCCCCAGCATCTTAAGATTTGGTTTTCGGAGAGCGAAGGGGGATGTCGTAGCTTCTGCACGAAACCGGCAATCTAAGGACTTCTGGGTTGTGCAACGTGCTTGAAAAGCTAGAGGGATCCTCCTATGTGTGGTCTCTCCGTCAAGGCTCAGATGCCAAGGTAGGAGCCGCCTTGTTTATTTTTTAAAGACTGGCGAATCGCAGGAACTCGATCGAGCCAGGGTAGAGGGGAAAATTGTATTCCTCAGGTCATTTATATTTAGCGGCTTGCTTTTCAAGCTCGTTCGTGGAGGCCGCA
This sequence comes from Scedosporium minutisporum, assembly GCA_034774675.1. NCBI lineage: Eukaryota > Fungi > Ascomycota > Sordariomycetes > Microascales > Microascaceae > Scedosporium > Scedosporium minutisporum. The sequence continues at coordinate 9,436 of SJVG01000922.1, forward strand.
AGGGTCGTCTCGACGCGAGGGCGGAACGGCCAAGGCAAGCTTTTCAAGCCACCTAGGGCTTTCAGGCTTTCACTAAAATTGGAAATAGAGCGAGAGATGTGATCAGAATCTATCTAACAGGACCCTGTAGTAGGAGTTAGCACTTAATGGCCAGGAGGTACTGCTAGCGAAAAGACTGTTCGGCAATCTGCCTCGATCTGGGCACTCGTAAACGATCAGGACAGTATGGAGGAATGGACAGGTCTTGATGATAAGGAATGAGCGCCTTAGAATGGTGAAGAGAGGAAGGGAGGGAAAAGAGAAGAGGATTGATTTTTTGTGGGATTTATAGAATGTATTAGTAAACTTACTAAGCGGGCGATGTTCCATTTTCTTCTTGGCAATTTGGACAGTCCGTTGCAGTTGCAAAGAAATTCAATTGGGGACGAATGCTGAGCCTCTATTAGTGGAGTGTACTTCGTACTTCGTAGGTCAAAGAATTACTGCACTCCACTATGACACAACAGGGAAGTACATGTACACTATACTTCGAACATTATCATAGCCGAGTCCCCTAGCTTGTCTCCTTTGACGTCGCCTCTTTGTTCCTGGCGATCTTCGATCGCTCTACTTCGCCAATGGTGAATATTAGTCGAAGCTCGAGTTTTTCATGGTAAAGGGGCCACTACTCATCAAGGTCGAGGCAAGCATGTCCTGAATACCCATTAGGTCTTGCGCAATTTTGATAGCCGATACCACTGATGTTCTCCAGTGGGCCAACCCGCTCCAGCTCCAATTACTCGGTTCCCTATTTCTGCCCACTTTATTTGAACGACCATTTAACAGAGCCGACGTCTATTGATTCTGAAGACGTCGTCATATAGAATGCAGAAGGGAGGCTAGAATCCAATCTTGGATGTTGTATACAGTCGGGACCTGGCGGCCTCTCCTCTGACGCCAATCTGTTCCGCCAATGTTGAACGCATCGTCCCTACGCCGCGGGCTGTAAAATGGCGAATGGTTGGGGAGAGGGAGTGTTGGACTATTAGACAGGCAGCTAATGTATTGTTATATAAGTTCTATAACCCGATGAATAAGGGTTCAGGTCCCAAATCCACCGAGGCAAAGCATCATGATGTTATCTCACAAGCTCACTGACCATGGGGATTCACGTAGCCAGCGGTTGCGCACTCTTCTAAGCTGGAGCTTGGAGGGGGGTTCTGTTGAGGTTTTCGATAATAGCAGAGAGTACTACCGTTTTTTTCAGCCTTTCTGGGTAAGGAGTGGGCGCTTGACTGGAGCTTGACCTGGAACAGCGGATCCACGACTCGATCAGCGCGTATGGCTAGTGATTCAGTATAGTTACGCCAGTGATCTCGTGGAGACGAGGCAAAGAACGCTATTTCAGCCAGTCTAATGGCCTTCCCTCTTTTTTCTTCCCCCCAACTCTCAACAATCCGTTCATTCACCGTCCAGGCCACATCCAGCCATAAGAGACAATTGTTTTTCAAAAACTCGAACCAAAAGCCTCTCTCAGGACTAGCAGGCACTCCAATATGTTCACACCGATTCTTGTCCATCTCCAAAATCTCACGACATCTGTGACCGTTGATGAGAAAGACCTACCGCTCGTTTGTGTACCGCCGTTACTCATAGTCTAACCTCAACTCACTTCGCAGGCCATCCCCTTTTCATAATTGATTCGCTGTTGAATTCTGGTTCGAATTATGGAGGACCAACTCCCCAACCTTCAGCGATGCAGAGTATGCGGCCAAGGAAGCCGCGTTATATATCCTCTGTTTGAGCTGCATTTTCCTGGCGTGTTTAATATCTCAGCCGGTCGGACGAGAATAATGAAAACGTCGTGTTGTGGGGAGCCGCTCTGCACGCTCTGCTTCGCGAAGGCCCTCAAAGATAGTACCACGCTCGAATGGCGGCACGACCTCGAGTCGCCGCACTAGGTCCCGTGTCCGATAAAGAGGTGCGCGAATCGCACGACGCCACAAGTTGGTCGTGAACTTGCGGCTCTACAACAGGACCTCGGGGAGTTCCCCTTTAGACTGCTCATGGGTCTGTGCGAGGTTGCATGTTCTATTCGGAAGGCCCTGCTTCAGCTTACCCCTCGCCCGACGCCTGAAGAGTGTCAGCTTGCACGACGTTTTCACACAGCACTGGATGAAAATGGCAAGTTGCACGACCTCACCTATCTTGGAAGGAAGCTGTCCGAGGGCTCGGTCAAGGATATTGTTACGAAGCTTCCCATAAACTCGAAGGACGGCAAGTCAGTCTTGGCGGTGCCCATTTGCACCAGCATGCTTCGGACCGAGGAGAAAAAATGCGTCGCATGCTCCCAGCCCATCCAAGATATTACAATTAACGACGCGGCGTGGTCATCGCTTAAGGGGAAGTTCCCCGGCGACTGGAGCTGGATGATACGATCGTTGGTGCCTAGCTGGATGCTCACAGAATGTGCGACAAAACACTCTGTAGCATACTGCCGTAGCTGTGCAATGAAGCAGGCAGCTTCCGCGGCAGCTGAAGTCCGGTATAGCTGTCCGACTTCGGGCTGCGGCCACATCTTTACCTCCGATCAGTCAAGGCTCCTTGCTCGTTTCGTGATGCGATTATTCACCAACGAACTAGCTTCGGTTAAGGCATCAAAGTGCGCGCCGTCGAGCAAATCGGGAAAAGCAAGTTTAGGAAAGTCGGAAGACGACGAGCTCAAACAGTCCTTGATGAGCTCCATAGTATCCGAAAAGCCCAACGTCAGGTGGGATGATATTGCTGGACTCCAGAACGTGAAAGCCACTCTTCAGGAGGCCGTTGTTTTCCCCAGCATGTGGCCCCATTTATACGACGATAAACGCAAGGCCCCAAGCGCAATCCTCCTCTACGGCCCCCAGGCACCGGAAAGAGCTATCTAGCGAAGGCCCTTGCGACGGAGGTGAACCACACATTTTTAAACATTAGCCCAGCAGATGTTATGTCGCAGTGGTACGGTCAGAGTGAAAAGTAAATCCCCCCTATTCCCCCGTTGCTCTTCATTTTCATAGCCTCTCTGACACACACTAGACTCACTTGCCAGCTGTTCACTCTAGCAAGGGAAAAGAAACCGAGTATCATCTTCACCGACGAGATTGATTCGATTTGCGGAGACCGAGACGGCGGAAACGGCGGTAGCGAACATACCTCGCGAATGAAAGCAGATTTTCTCTCCCAGTTGGACGGCGTCGGTAACACCAATACGGGGGTAGTTGTCGTCGCGGCGACGAATCTGCCATGGGCACTCGACCCCGCGGTGCGAAGGCGTTTCGACCTGCGAGTGTACATCGCCCTTCCTGACCGCCCAGCTCGAGTGGAGTCAATCAAGATCCATTCTAGGGAATGGGGGAATATGCTTTCGGAAGCAGACCTTTCCAGCCTCGCCCAAATGACGAATGGATTTTCGGGAAGCGATATAGCCAAGGTTGTCCAGCATGCCCTGAGAGCCCCGATCAAGAAGATCCACGCAGCTGAGTATTTCAGAATGGTAGGCAAACCCCCCTTTGTTGCGTCTTATAGGGACCATTTAATGGTAAGAAAGCTGACCACTCTTCGGCAGGTTAACGCGTCTGGAGTAATCATGTATACTCCATGTAAAGCAGAAGAACCCGGCGCGATTGCGATGACCTAGAAGACACTGCCCATCGGTACTAAACCGTATCCCCCTCCCCTGACAGGGGAAGCTTTCTTGGAGGTCCTGAGGGCAGGGCATTCTAAGTCATCTGTCGGCATGGGAGACCTCCCCAAGTACGAAGCATGGACCAAAGAATTCGGGGTTTGGGGGAATGCATCGGCAACTGCTCGACGATGTCATTGCAGACATTGCGATTAGACACGTTGAAGATATCGATAAGCGCTCTGCCCTGCTGGACTCTCTTCGCAGCCATAGTAACACAGACGTGACCATCATCTTCGTGGAAACGAACCTCGGAGCCAACAATCTAGTGGGCTTCCTTGCCCAAAATGGATTCTTGGCCGTGTCCCTAACTAGCGACCATACTCCGGAGGCGCATAAGCGTGCGTATCAGCTTCTTGATGCCGATCATTTGCCCATTCTCGTTGCCAGTTTCTGTGAAATGAGATGTATCGATGTCTCGTTTAGTAGGCACATTATCACTTACGACTTCCCCACGAACTTTCGCGAATATCTAGATCAACTGGACCTAGCGACCTATGGAGAGTCGACAGTCTTCGTCAACAAAGCCAACAAGGGCGTTGTCTCCGGTCCGATTGACAACTTGAGGGCCGCCGGTGGAGAGGTTCCCGATTTCATGGAGGCTATCGCCCGCGAGTCTAATTATTGAAGTGGAAGTGAAGGCGGTGGGGGGACAATCATTTCACGAGGACCCGCGAGTACTTCTCCAATCTTAGAGACTCTCCATCAATTGATGTCAGCCACGAAAACCCAGCGGAGTAGCTGTTATGCTGTGTATAGTTGAATGTATACCAAGTAAGTTTATGTACTTCAATCCGTATTCTATCAATGGATACGTCCTCTCTGTTGATGGGTTAATCAAGCGGAGCCCATCAAGACTTCAAGACTTCAAATTGTTGGATGTTGTTATCAAACGAGGTGATTATATAATACAGTACAAGTTCAACATTGAACGATATAGATTTTGGCCTGAGGCAGAAAGATCGCCTCGAATGTCAAGTTGTGGATCCCTGGCAGGTACGTACCTAAGAAGAAAAAGTTCCGCGCATCGCGAGACTCTTTGCCATTCCCTTGTGTCAATAATTGCTTGTGGCCAACGACTATTGTTTGCTCTAAGATCCAGGGGCAAGCAGACGATTTCAAGATGGCGGCATCAAGTAGAGGCCAGAGGGTCTTCCAATTAGCTTCGAAGTGTAAGTAGCCGTCTCAATTGGGAGAGCTCCATGGTCCCTTTTCCCCGTTTAGCTAACATAGCACACGATCAGCAACCCCCAGGTTGACGCCGCGATGCTCGATAAGACGCTGTCCCATTCCAGTACGGTATTACTCGGCCATCAACGCCGAGTCCAGCTCGAACCAGACCTCCCCCCCGCCTCCGCCACCCACC
>SJVG01000923.1:0-14495 GCA_034774675.1 Scedosporium minutisporum
GGGGATATGGATGGGATAAATAGCTTATTGGCGGGGTTGGATGGAGGGGGTCATATGTAATGGGCGCAATCACTTTAGATGTAATGAGGGACGGGATATCTCTGGACGGAGGTTTTACTTCTAGAGGCTCTTGGCTGCTTGTGCACGATAGAGGAACAAAAGTGAAGGTTCGGTGCGAAATCCGTGTCTTATCCCCGGCCCTCGGAAGAATCTCCACCGGCTGTTGTGCTCCGTCGAAAGTGCCGGAAACCTCCGCATATTGACATATTGGTTAGAGGTCGGAGATTCAGTTTCTCCTGATTCCATACACCCGATGCTCTATAAACCGATGATGGCCAATGGTGCTGCTAGGGGCGAAGAGTTGAGCAGGCTTTAGAAGCCGCATAGGGTAGTGCCATATAATACATAATTGATATTTAAAAGGGCGAAATGAAAAATAAATAAACCGTGCCAGATAAAAGCTAGACGAATGGGGTTGGTTTGGACTCGTCGAGCAGCTGAGCCTCACACGCCCAAACCTTCTCATAATGACGTTGTGCCTTGCGCCAGAGACTCTTCATATCGTGTATTCCTTCCAGCCTTGCCATGTAAAACCAAGAACATAGAGATCTAATTTGCACTTTCACGCGGCCCTCGTATCCGTCCTCGTCGGAGGTGCCTCCCTGAGATGGAGGTTCCCAATCCGCGTCGTATGCCCATACAAACATGATGGGGACATCGTCGGGTTCTACGTTATCTGTGCTCCATCGTATTGGAGGGTTCTCTTCATCTATCTCTTCATCGGAGTAGACGTAGTCGTCGACAGGTTGGGGGTCGCGATGGTCGAGTTCGGAGGGCACGCAGTCCGATGTCACGACTATGAACGTATTGGACAAGAAGCCTGGCTTCGTGGAAGAAATCTCCTCCCGGCGAGCCTTGAAATGCCTGGCAGGAAAAAAAAAAACATCAGAATCCCCAAGACGACCATAGAAACTGCGTTAGAGATGGGAGGCTGGGGATGACGTACGATCGTAACTTGGCAGGGTCTGCCTCCGACAGCTCGTCTTCGATCCAGACGGCATCTACACGACGCTTGAGAAGAAACCCATCTTTTACCGCCTTTGCACCGTCAAAGCAAGTCCGGTACCCTCCAAAGTTGTCAGTCCTTCCCAGGTCATTGAAAATGCGCATCCATCTCCTTATGGCGTCGGGGCGGGCACGAGCTTCCTTCGATTTGTAGAATACGAAGCCAAAGTCTTTCCTCGCATCAAGTAATGCCTGGACCCAATCTGGCCTCTTGGGCTTCATGCGCCCCCAAATCTCCGCCGGCTTTGCTTCCTCGCCTTTCTCTGCAGCCGCCTCGAGCTCGGCGAGGAAAAGCCTGGCTCTGTGTCTGAGTATCTTGTCAACGTCTGTCCTTACCTCCTCCCTCGCTCTCTCAAGTGGATCATTCTCGGCCTCCAGGCGCAACTGCTCGGCGTACAAATCGTCGACGGTAGCATCGCCTTTGGGAACTCGCCTGTCGCAGATGAAGAATTTACAAATTTCAGGTGATACGAAAGCCAGGTCGGGTGCACCATAAGCTGCACTCTTGACGATCCGTCTCCCGTGTTTTGGGTCATTCTCGCCACGCCCAAGTAACTTCGCGGCGAATCGATGTTCGTCGGGCCTCCAAGGCTCCCAGCCGAGGAGAGTACCAGAAAGACCGTAGGAACACTGGACGGCGTAGGGGTCGTCGAAGGCCATTTCCACAATGTCGACGCCTTCAGATTCCTTCCGCCAGGCTTCTGCGAGATCGCGTCTGTTTTCTTCTTCGACCTGTTCCGGTGTCCTTGCGTCTCTCGCACGGAAGTACGCGGCCCATTCTTCTTGGGTCTCGGGGAGACGCCTATTATATGGATTGGCATCATCTTCGGCTGGTTTCTGCTGTTGTTGGTGAGTGGGTTCACCTTCGACCGCCTTGGCCCCTGTCGATGAATTCTGCCCGGCCTCAGTTGGTGGATTCGGCTTGGCCTCTGTTGGTAGACTCTGCCTGGTTTCTGTTGGTGGATTTTGCCCGGCCTCGGCTGGCGGGTTTTTCCTGATCTCGGTAGCTTCATTCTGCTTTCTAGCGAGGTACTTTTGGTATTCGTCTTTGCACGCAGCCTCGATTTCATACCCCAGGGCTCGGTCTTCACGCTCCCTCTGCAGGCGAAGCTGACGACGGCGTTCGGCCTGGAAATTCTCAAAAGAGGATTCCTCATTCTTCTGAGACATCGCTCGGTGCTAAGCTGGCGAAATTGTTGACGCTGTGATATCAACCTGAGTGAGAAGCCTGTTTATTTTTGAAACAAGCAGGGAAAGTGTGCGAGAAAACCACCGCCAAGGAGCAATCGTCAAGCCACCGTCACCCCCTCAACCATCTTCTCAGGCGCCAGATGCGATCTCTGGGAATTTTTTGTCCCCACTTGACCGTGGGCCATGTTGGTGCTCTAAAGGTGGCCCTAACGTCCAACGGCTTGGCGTTGACGTCGCAAGCCGCAGCCGTACCCATGTGTATGGTTCTGTGCGACCAAGTCATCCTCTTTAGGTAATAATGAGGTGCTCTGAATCGAATCAGTTGTCGCTTGTGGCGTTGCTAACAAATTTCAGTTTCCTCCCCCTGAGCGCCCCAATGACTACTTGGTCGTTGGTTCCCTTGTCGGTATTTGAGCGCTCGATTGGGAGCCCTTGGTGTATAATTACCTCTAAAGTTATTCGCGGCTTGTAGATGATGTGATGGAGGGGAGGGAACCCCGGGAAGTCCCTCCACGAATTTGTTCTCGAGTCTGGCACGATTGTGTTGACGTTGCGAAATGGGGTCCAAGGGGGTCAACTTCCTCAACTCACCAACAGATCCTAATGGTTCCTTACACTTTGGTCACTTGTCTGGAATCCTTCTAGATCTTCGAAAGCGGATATCCGTTGTCTACGCATCCAGTCTAGTACGAGGGGAATCTCCGGGTTTCCCGGAATTTCCGGGGCCCTAGTCCGGAATTCCCGGTCAACCTCGGCCCCACCCTTCTCCAAGTTCAACATCGCTCCTCTGCCATCGCGTCGTTGCTCTCCTCATCGTCGGCAGTTTGTACGAAATATTCCGGAGTTCTTCTCTAATTAGAAATTTGCAGCTCTCAAATGGATCTGCGGATGGAGAGCTTCGGTAGTTGAGGCGGCTCTGCATTTTCATTTGCCTGGCTAAATAAAAATTCGCCGCCTCGCCGGGATCATTGAAGAGAAAGAGGCTCTGCGGCACGGTTCTCTTGATCAATTTATCTTTTGTATCCAATACAACCTTGATTCTTTATTGAACCCCGCAGCTCGGCTTCTGTGCCTTCCCTTGTCCATCCTTTCCACACCCACGAACTTGTGGGCTGTACGAGGAACATCCAACCAAAATCTAGAGCCAAACTCTCACACTGGGAATTGATCATGGACAAGGCACAGCATCCAGTTTCCCCCGCCCGACTCGACGTCATTGTCGTCGGCGCCGGACTGAGCGGTCTCGCCGCGTCCATTGCCATAGCTCTTTCCGGACACAATGTCACCGTATTCGAGTCTGCGAAGGAGCTTCAAGAGGTAAATTCGACCACCATTGTCAATGAAAGGAATATCAAGGAACCACAAACTGACACATGTATCTAGGTTGGAGCCGGGCTTCAGATGACCCCCAACGCCACCCGCATCCTCGAGCGCTTGGGCGTCCCATCCAGATTCTGGGACCTCGCCGCCGAACCCACCTTCGTCCAGGTCCACCGCTACTCCGGTGAGGTCCTCATGACCGATCCCGACTTCAACATCGGCATGCGCTCCAAGTACTCAGCCCCCTTCCTCGACGTCCACCGCGTAGATCTCCAGCTATCCCTTTACGAGCGCGCCAAGGAACTCGGTGTACGCTTCCACCTCAACGAAAAGGTCCACAACATCGACTTTGAGATTCCCGAGGTCATCACCGCTTCGGGCGCCGTCATCGAGGCCGATCTCATCGTCGCGGCTGATGGGCTGCATTCGAGGTGCAGGGACTGCTTCTTGGCGACTTTGGGCTCGGCGGACAAACCGCGGGCAACGGGCGATTTGGCCTACCGGATTGTGTTGGATTTCAATCAGATCACGGATCCGGAACTGGCTGACTGGGTGCGTAATCCGTCGGTGCATTTCTGGGTTGGGCCGGGTGCTCACGCGGTGGGATATTCGTTGAGGGCAGGGACGATGTATAACATTGTGCTGCTGGTGCCGGATGATTTGCCTGTGGGGGTTTACAAGGAGCCGGGATCTGTAGAGGCGATGAAAGAGTTGTTCAAGGAGTGGGATCCTATCCTGGGAAGGTTTCTTGCGCTTGTGGACCGAGTTGATCGATGGAAGTTGATGCACAGTAAGATTTTATCTCTCAAACTCTATCTATCCTTGCTTAAATGCGAAAAGAAAAAAAGGAATGATGGGGCTAACACGACGATTTCTCTAGGGAGCGAGCTTCCATCATGGGTTAATAAGGAGTCAAATCTCGTCTTCATGTGAGTTGGCACTTGGATCTTCAGCACTTGTTTCTCACCGACGACAAAACTGACGAGTGTTCTAACCAGCGGCGACTCCTGCCATCCCATGCTCCCCTACTTGGCCCAGGGTGCCAACTCAGCAATCGAAGACGGTACAGTCCTCGGTCTTCTCCTGGGACACATGCAGTCCAAAGAGCAACTTCCGCAAGCTCTCAAGATGTACGAGGCGCTGCGCAAATCCCGTGGTGAGACCATCGTCAAAGAAGCCTTCAAGCAGGTAAGTTTCTTTCCTCGCCCACGACCCGTACTCGGCGGCTTCGCTAAAGCTAACCTGTCAATTTCCAGCGCGACTCGTTCCATATGTATGATGGTCCTGAGCAAGAAGCTCGAGATAAGGTTCTCCGAGCTCCGATCAAGGCTCCGTACCCGAGTAGGTGGAGCTGCCCACAGGTGCAGTCCTGGCTGTATGGATACGACGCGTTTGAGGAAGTAAAGGAGGCGGTATCGGAAAATCCCTTCGAGGCGGATAAGCCCGCTCTGGATGGATCTCGGGTCGAGGCGGAGGTTCCCAAGGCAAGTCTATAGAAAACTACATATTATTACTTTTTTTCGCTTTTCGTTTTCTCATTTCCCTTTCCCCTGGGCCATGTTCTGATAGACAGTCTTTGGAATACAGGAGGGCACTATAAACACCGGAAAGGAGGCTTCCTCGGCTAGAAGGGGATGGACTGCCATAACATCTCTGCTTAAGCGAGCCTTTTGTATTTAAATCATACTAGACTGCATTTTTAGAGTGAATCTACAACAACACCAAGATCATCACACGCCTTCTTAAACTGGTCCTCACTCCAATCAACAACCTCATCGGGCAAGATCACATCATCGCAAGGCGCACCAGCCATATGAACCACCTCTTCGATGCCAGGACCGCTCGTGAACAGAAGAGCCCTCACGAACTTGCTGGCGAATGCAAGAGTGAAAGTCTCACCGGCCGAAATCACCACCGTCTGTCCCTCCCTCACGGTATCCCAGCCGGCCTCAGACTTCACCCTAATCTTCAACAATCCCTCCAAAACACAAAAGCAGTGATCAACCTTAGGAAACGTAAACCACCTAGCAAAAGCCGACTTCTCATACACGTCCGACGACTCAATGCTCGAAATGGCAAACCTCCCCTCCACATGACCCGCCCTAATAAACGGCCTCGACATGACTCCGCCAACCATCCACCTCGGTCCCTCATTCGCCTTCAGATAATACGGCGTCAACGGTTCCTTCGGAAGCTCATTGTCCTCGGGAAGCCACTCGCCCACTTCGGGAGGCGTGTAGTTGGGGTCCTGGACGAAGTGGACGTCGAAACGGTCCTTGGCGGCGATGACTTTGGGGATGAGTAGGCTGCGGAGGTCGCGGGGGTCTTTGGCGGGCGCGATGATGCCTTCGTAGGGTTCGGCGATGTAGCGGAAGAAGTCGACCCAGTTGGCGGGGGAGATGAGACCGAATTGTTCGGTGTGGGGGCCTAGCATTTCTGGGTTGTGGATGATTTTCTAAGGGCGTGTTAGAGCATCCCTTGTTTCTGTGCGTGTGCGCGTGTTTGTGAGAGGCACAAAGACTTACAGGTGGGATGTAAGCAAAGTCTCCGGGCCCCATGATTCTACACTTATCACCGTTCCAAAGCTTCAAGAAGCCCTTGCTAACGAGGAAGACATCGTGAGCCTCCTCGTGCCAATGGAAGCCTGGCGCGTCGGACAAGACGGCGCCGCTCAGGAAGACGGCCATGCCATCGCCGGTTTGCTTCTCGGAGGCGAGGATGCGGAAAACGCCCTTACTTCCCGGGATAGAGATGCGTTCGCCTTCGAGCTGGTCGATGATGTAGCTCGTCCTGGCATCGGGAGGGCTGGTCTTCACGGGGATGGGCATTTTTTCCTGATGGAGTTGTGGCTCCTGGCTAACTGAGATCAGGGATGGATGAGTCTTGAAGATCTAAGTAGAACTAGGGGATAGCGTACAAGTAGCAAGCTCAGAATTGCTGTATTCGAAGTCAAACTATCTCCTATTAAAAAGGATTTCCTTGTGGGTGAATCCTTCACATTTATCTTCTCTGAATCTCCCCCACCCTCCCGAAGCGCGAAAGCGCGAGCCGAATTGTGATGGTTTCAGTGCTGTGTAACCACTGTAGATTTGGAGCACGAACTACCGAATCGTTCGATTATTGTAAATCAACCCATGGTGCGTTTTTGTATGTATGTCGGTCCGGCCCGCGACGTTGATGTCGCACAGTCGGAACGGCGGTCGGGATTTCCGGCGTTTCCCGAGTCGCCGCCTGGACGCATTCCCCACATTCCCCCATCCCCCCGTAGTTTCAGAGATCTGGTCGAGGGGCAGTTGCATTTTTGTGTGGTGGTCCCGGCCGGGTTGTGGGGGAGACAGCTTTTACACTTCATAACTTCTTCGAAGGCATCACAATCTCATAGTCTTGGCCAAATCTCAGTTGCCAAAGTCGTCAATTCCTCGCCATCGAATGAGCCATGTCGAGTCCAACCTCTTTTCGTGCGGTTTACAAGGTGCTTGATCAGCAAGAGATTGATGTAGACGTCTATCTACCGCCAGCCAGGGCTGACCCTGGAGCTCGTTACCCAGCAAGTAAGACGGACTTCCCCTTCCCCGGCTCCAGGGCGAAAAGCAGAAAGCTCACTGACATTCTTTGCGGTCTTCAACAGTCATTGATATCCATGGGGGTGCTTTCATGCTAGGGTCTTCGGACCTAGTTAATAAAGATCAGGTCCAGGACTGTCTCAACAGAGGATGGATAGTCCTCGTGCCGAACCACAGGCTTTGTCCTCAGGTCAACCTACTGGAAGGGCCAATCCAAGACTGCCGCGACTTGCTTGCTTGGATACACAGAGGTGGACTGGAGAAAACCATCGCTGAGCAGGCGACGACGCCTTACCTCGTCGACTTGGATAGGATCCTTGCGTTTGGTACCTCATCCGGAGGCATACTAGCTTTGTGCTTGGTAGGTTGTGCCCCCGCATTTGCAGAAATTTCCAAGTGGCCTATGAGTTTCCAGCCTCTGGAAGTTCCAAAGCGACGTTACCGGACCCGCTAACTTCTTCAGGGCTTCGATGTCCCTAAGCTGGTGGCGGCCATTTACTCTATGTACGGGCCATGCAACTTTTCCCATCCCCACTGGACAACGCCTCTACCCCAGGTAGCTCCATCCCTCCCACGAGACCTCCCCGAGTCCTTCTTCAAGCCTATGTGGGAAGAATCGCCCGTGCCAATCCGCGGCGTCGTCTCTCTGGAGGGCCAGAAAAGCACACCTACGGGAGCTCCCGACTTCAGCGACCCGCGCCAGGCCTTTGCTTTTAAGCAGATCAAGGAAGGCGCCGTTTTAGATACCATTTTCCCGTCCAGGGAGTGGCAAAAGGTCGATCCGCTCCTGAATATCACGCCCGCCTTCCCGCCCACGGCTATCGTTCATGGATCGGATGATATCATGGTTCCAATACAGCTGAGCAAAGATTTGTTTGAGGAGCTGGGGAGGAAGGGAGTAAAGACCTCTATGGTTACGGTGGATGGTGAAGGCCATACATTTGCTGCTAAGATGAAGGTTGGATCCAAGACTTGGTTGGCCCAGCGGGAAGGATTCGACTTTTTGGAAAGTGTGATTCAAAGGAGTTGAGCTGACGTTTAATATCGAAATCCCGATCCTTTTTCTATTTCGCATATGGGTACAACGTACAGGCCTTCCTGTTAATCTGAGCTAGGTTTCGGTTTCCAGGTCAATTAGACTCCGAGTTCGGCAGAGTTCCCAGCACGGCAGGCCGGGCATTGGAGATGAAGCCGAATACCAGATCCCGTACCAAGATCGGGGCGGCACCGGGCTTGCAGAGCGTTGGTATCATCCGAGCCGGCAGTTCAGATATCTAGTGAAATGCGCCGATTGTTGGGCGAGATCATGCTGAGAGGCCGAATTTCCTATTACTTTGTCCGTTCTTAGTGAGGTCTTATCTTGATTCAAGTCCCGGTCGATTTGCAATCTTGTGAGGATACATGGCTGGCCGATTCAACTACACCGTCGGCCATTACACAACTCTCTGGAATTTCATGCCAGATTCTAGTCAATCTAGACTATTCAAAAACTCGAAAGGTGTCTGACAAGGAGACGGTCTCTCTTTGTCATCTCGACATGGCAGCTACCTGCCTCGGAACGAAGTAGAGAGACGATTCCCCTGCTTAAATTGACTAGCAGCGTTTAAACGCACAACAGGACCGACAACTCTGAGACGAAAATCACCAATTATTGAACCTCCGACGAGACATCTGGGCCTCCGGAGGCAGCATGACGTCTAATGAGTTTGGGCCTTGCTTGACGATCGGGCGTATAAACTTCGGGCCCTGCCTTGCAAAGTCGCTACGGAGCAGATTGAACACCGAGCTAGGAAGATCTTTTGGTCCGGGAATCGCCTAGGAACTACATAAGAGGCTCCTATTCCGGGGCTTTTGAAGGGGGTGAAGTGCATACGAGAACAGAAATTGGCTGGCAGGGGATATCGCGTCGGCAGGAGTACGAACAAATATCGATATCACGACGTCTCTCACAACAGATCTGAGGAGCCACATAAATCCAGCTTAGAGTCGAAATCGAATATTACAGCACAAGGAGATCACCCGAGTTCGTGTTTACGGAATGCGCGGGGAGCCTAGTAGTCTCCGAGGGCTGGCAATCCTAGGCTAGACCTCGAACTAGAAATGGAGGCATTGCCGACGCCAGGAACGATGAGAGCATACCCTCGTGGTTCCCTGGACTGTCGCTTTCTCCCTGCGCGTCGACTGGAGAAGAGGAAAAACTTACGCCATCCGGCTGACGATGAATGCTTGCCGCCTAGGAAATAATGGGCGAACTCAACCCCCATACGGCGCGACGCCGTGCTGAGCGGGATACCTAGGGGAAAATGCTGTCGTGTGAAATCCGTGTGAGTCCAATATCCTCTCGACTGGTAGGAGCCGCCGACGCGCATCGAAAGAGTAGCGGCATCATGAAAGGCCATGCTCGTTCACCGTGCGGAAGAAATCCTATCAAGGTGGGCCAGGTCGGCGGCGGCGCGGATGTCATGTTAAATGCACATTTCCAGAGGCGAGATGGCTTGACGGCAGTGGCCAATGGTTTGCTGATGTCCTTTGAAACTTATGATAACGTGCTTCAAGATGGGAAAAGCCCCACCGAGGACCTGGAAGTCTGATACCGATGCCGCAACCTGGATAAGAGACAAAAGTGACCCATACAGGCCGGAGGCTTGAATACGTCATCGCTTGCCAGGATCGTCAGGTCAAGCTCATGGCTGGAAACGTGGAGCCGGCATTGGAACAGTTTGAATGCTCCGTTGATGCAAACTCGTTTACTCAGTACACTAGGTCGCTTTGTCGGCAAGCACGTGGTCCGATGATTCGTGCTCCGAATGAGACATCATATGGTTCGGAGACGGCAAAGGGGCCTAAAGGCCTTCCTCCGGTCGACCTAGCCGGAGGCGGATTCAAGGTATTCCGACCTCGAGGCTGCGGAGCAATTGTCAGCTTGAGGGGAGAAGTGATGTGGAAGCTCGAGCTGCGACAGTATCTGTCGTCGTTGGCTGGCTGTCATGGTCGTACCGATATTTGAGGCTACTTGGGAAAAAACCTGGAATCATCATCTCTTAATCTCATCTCGGCGGGGCAATACGTCTAATAAGTGAGAGTCCATCGGTTTCTCCTGCTTCGAATCAGCCGAGATGGAATCGGCCATCTTCGTGCCGGGTGAGCGGACCCAATAGTTCGGATACGGCGGCCGAACGGGTAGGCCGGAGACTCGTGCATGAGCATTTTTGCGAAGTCTCCCGAGGTCGCGACGGGGGTGTTTTCTCGACTTGAAGCTGGGAAGGACACGGACGTCCTTTTGCAGCTCCCAAGCACTCAATGCAACCCCCAGGAAAGTATTTACCGGACGAGGAATGCAGCTTACACCTTTTCTCTTAGTGAGCATATCGACAAACAGCTGCAGTCCGATGGTTGGAATAACCTCAGATTGGCTGGTTGCTCCTGCTTCGATCTCGATGAGGGATTTTCTGGGTGACATCACAAGACACAGTGGTAAATATAGTGTTAAGTAATAGTGTTAAGTGATTATCAACACTGTATTTGGCTGCACCCCACGCCAAGCCGAATTCGGTGCTGCAGACCCTGCCACTGCCAGAAGGCTGTCGGTAGCTGTTGGGAGCTGCCATTAATCTCGTATTGCACTTGCACCGGTCCGGCAGCTTCGGGTTAAATGGGACCCCGAACTCCCTAGAAACGCCGAATCTCGCCCAGTCCTCAGGTCCTCGCTCGGAGTGCTTCACATACGAAGTATTGAATGTATCCTAGAGATGTGTACCTGTACGGCGCTCTCATGCTTTAACTTTGTCCAGTTGTCGCACTAGACCAGGGCAACTCCACTGCTCACTGCCCAATTGCCTGGTATTAGTGAGCGCCTGAGAGTGTACATGTAGCGAAGGCGCCGGTCTTTCCCCGAAGCGACACTAACAAATAAAAAGTGTACCTCGCTACTTGTAGGTACTGTAGCAACAGGCGGACAACACCAACTGGCAGGCGCAACCTGCCACCATGAACTGAGTTGGAAGCGGGAAAATATTTTCCTTTTGTAGCCTCAGTTCTGTTCCTGGACCTCTTTCTTCCCTTTTCCTCCTTCTTCCTCTCCACCTCTATTTCAACAACTCCATCTCCACTCACCACAGCCTTCACGAACTTGACGAGATTCCAGTCTCTTTTTGTTGTCTAGTTTAAGTTTTTCTTTTTTAATCTTCCATATACCCCAATCTTCAAAATGTTCGGCCTTGCTGGTGTTCAACGACGAGCTTTCTCCTCCACTGCGAGGAATGTACGCATCTACCCATCCTTTCATCCGTTCCCTGCCAATTGAGCCCCTGCTGCTGCCATCGTGCAGCCAATTCCCCTGACTATTGCTTCCACTCCGTGAAGGCATCAATTGCCATCTTTGAACCTCTGCTAATCTGTTCCTTGCCCCTTTCTAGCTCTCCAAGGTTGCCGTCCTCGGTGCCTCCGGTGGCATTGGCCAGCCTCTCTCTCTCCTCCTGAAGCTCAACCCCAAGGTTACCGAGCTCTCCCTCTACGATATCCGTGGAGCTCCCGGTATGTGCTGATCTTCGATTCCTCGATTCTGCTGCCATTGAGCTCAAGGCTAACAACTTTTCTTTTCTCTCCAGGTGTCGCCGCTGATGTCTCCCACGTCAACACCAAGAGCACCGTCAAGGGCTACGACACCTCCGGCTCCGGCCTCGCCGACGCCCTCAAGGGCGCCAAGGTCGTCCTGATCCCCGCCGGCGTCCCCCGCAAGCCCGGCATGACCCGCGACGACCTGTTCAACACCAACGCCTCCATCGTCCGCGACCTCGCCACCGCCTGCGCCGAGCACTGCCCCGACGCCAACCTCCTCATCATCAGCAACCCCGTCAACAGCACCGTGCCCATCTGCGCCGAGGTCTTCAAGGCCAAGGGCGTCTACAACCCCAAGCGCCTCTTCGGCGTCACCACCCTCGACGTCGTCCGTGCTTCGCGCTTCGTCTCCGAGATTAAGGGCACTAACCCCAAGGATGAGAACATTACCGTTGTTGGCGGTCATTCCGGCCACACCATCGTTCCTCTGTTCTCTCAGAGCAACCACCCTGAGCTCTCTGCCGATGCTGACCTTGTCCACCGTGTCCAGTTCGGTGGTGATGAGGTCGTCAAGGCCAAGGATGGTGCTGGCTCCGCTACTCTCTCCATGGCTATGGCCGGTGCCCGCTTCGCTGACTCTGTCCTCCGTGCTGCTGATGGCGAGAAGGGCGTCATCGAGCCCACCTTCGTCGACTCCCCTCTCTACAAGGACCAGGGCATCGAGTTCTTCTCCTCCAAGGTCGAGCTCGGCCCCAACGGTGTTGAGAAGATCTTCCCCGTCGGTGAGGTCGATGCCGTCGAGAAGGGTCTCCTCGAGGCCTGCTTCGGTGATCTCAAGACGAACATCGCCAAGGGTGTTGAGTTTGCCAACAAGAACTAAGCATGGCAATTTTGCTTGTCTCGCTGAATGCTAACTTGGCCGAATGAATCTTCCCCCTGATTATGTCAATGTGAACCTGTCAAGCCCTCGGCCAACCGTAGGGGGGAGCAAAGAGCGAAGAAAGGTTGATCTTCAACCCCTTCGCCTCTTCGACGGGGCCGAAAGAACAAAAAAGTGTTGTGGAGTCACAAAAAGAGGTGTGGAATCTCGGACAGGCTGCTGGTTTTCGTCGTTCGGTTCGTTTGGCTTTTTCCATCGACCCGCCCCGGTGTTTCTACCCTTTAGTTTCTTGCCGTCCCTTAGGGACCGACAAGTTGTAACATAGAATTTGATTTTGTCTGTTCAACAACTCTTCCTAACCTCTTTTCGTGATTGTGTGAATTTTGTTGTAATAATGATTGTTTTATTCGGTGGTGGTACAAGTAAAAAGGAAATACCAAAGATGCTCCGACCTCCATCTGTCCATCCTGTCTCTCTATCCAGCCTATGCATCCATGCTTCATGAATGATTTCATACTCCATTGCCCTTTAAAGTTCCAAATTAGAAACACAAGATTAAAAAAGTGTAGTATCTTCTATCACATCTCCGATTCCAACATCCTCTAGAACTAAATAAAAACAACACCATCACAACAATCACCTCGCTCCCTCCCTAACTGCCCTAAGCCTTTCCTTCCTCTCCTCCAACCTCCTCTCAAACTCCTCCACCTGCGCCAACCTCGCCTTCTCCTCCTCAACCTCCTTCACCCTCCTCTCCTCCTCCTTCCTCTTCTCCTCCCTCTCGAGCTGCTCGGGCCTCCGCACAGCGATATCCCTAGGTCGGTAATCAGAGAAGAGGCGCTTGAGAGCAACTTCGATGACGTAGCAGGCCGCGAAATCGAGCATCATGACGCCCGTCATGGTCTGCTTGAACTCGTTGCTGAAGGGCACGAGCTTCATCTGCTCGTTGATCTCGGGGACGAGCTCGAGGGAGCAGGCGAAGGCGAGGCCCGTGACGCCGACGATGCCGTAGAACATGGCGCGGTTCTCGGAGAGGGATTCCCGGAAGGGGCGGCCTTGGTAGTTTACGGCGAAGGTGGAGATTTGCTGGATTAGTTGGAGGAGGTAGATGGCTGAGTTGAGGAGGGAGGGGGAGAATTCTGCTTCGAGGTCGACTTCGCCAGAGCGACTGAGAGAGAGAACAGAAGTTAGTATAAGCTCTAACAGAAAGGGAATTGGAATGTAAAAGGAAAAAAACTTACGGCTCGAGTCTGTCGCAGAGCTGGGCAATGTAAATCAGAGTGACAATGTGAACGGCAAACTGTCCCAGAATAGAACCAATGATGTAAAAGTTGAAAATGTTCGGCTGTGGTCTCTCCTTCGACAAGCCCTCAACGGTACGAGCGCGGGAAATAGACAGGAAACACACGCTCATGAGAATACCGCTAATGGTATACTGGCCATCACCAAACTTGATTCCCTCGAGGTACAGAACGCTGAGGGAGTAGGCGCTGATGAGACAGTTCAAGGCGAGAATCTTGTACATCTGGATCGTGGCGACGAGCGTGCAACGGCCCTGGCGGATAATGTTGGGCACGGCGATGACGTTGCGGAGCTTCGACGTGAACGGAGCGGCGACAGAGGCATCACCCAACTTGAGCGTCGGGGGCTCGTCGTCGCCGAGCTCGGCCTCCAACATGCCCGAGGTGAGCTTCTCGGCGAAACCGGCTGCTTTCTTGGCGGCCTCGGCCTTTCGAGCGTCGGCGGGGGTCTGGTTCTGCTGCAAGAGGCGCTGGGCACCGGGGCTCGTGACGGTCTCGATGGCGTCCTTAGCGGTACCGTTGGCCTTGGCGAGCTCCTCGGCGGTGACGCCTTTCTTCTGCGCCTCGCGCTCCATGGCTTTTTCGTAGTGGGGGTTTGTGGGGCCGGGGGGATACAGA
>SJVG01000924.1:0-14447 GCA_034774675.1 Scedosporium minutisporum
CACTATTCCCCTACCCCATCATCCCCCAACTTTACATGCTCTTGGTCCTTTTCTTTTGCGATAATGAATGAGGAGGTTGTCGGGGAAGAAAGAAATCCGCGCTTTTAAGCGGAGATAGACAGGCCCTATGGTAGCTTGAAAGCTCCAGCCTGAATTATGAATGAATGATGAGAGAGGGTGGAGGACGAGTTTTGGTCCCCAGACCATGTTTCAGCTTGAGGAGAGATGTTGTGGCCATGCCAGATGGGGGCTCCGAAGCCTCTTTCGGCAGAGTCACTGCGGTTGTTTGTTTCTGGCTAGGGAGGTCGCTTGAGCTTGAACACAAGTGACCCTCTCTAGAACCAAAGGTTTCTCTCGGAAAGGGACGTTGGGCATTGTCGGAACGAAAGCCTGTGATCTTGAACTCACGAAATTGAGACGCCACAAGACGGCAGGCAGCCACCTTACCGAAGGGATTTTTTGGCCAGCGATAATGCTAGTGCATTCGCTGCTCCCAGACACTACAGAACCATGTGCTAGCCAGGTTGGGTGTCAACAACCAAGTGGATTGTTGATGGTCTTTCTCTCTAGAGATAGGGCCTTAAGTTAGCCTTTGTTCGGCATCTGTAGTGGGAAGAAAACAAACACAATGTTGAAATCAAAAACTGTGCCACCTGAACAAACAAATTCTTAAGTGAAAGAGCTTGCTGTAGACTGGAGAGTGATTTGTGACAGGTGAAGCTCATATCGTTTGTGATTGATTAGATTCATACCTAGAAGGGCTATTCTGCATTAAAGGATGATGCCCACAGGTAAACCTCATATTGTAACACCACAACTCACAACTCAACACATCCAGCCAGCTGCAACATGATGGAGCATAAGATCTTTTGATGTTTACTCTCTTACAAATATAAGAGAACTGGACCTGTATACAGGTAAAGTAAAGACAAGCTAACAAAAGCATTCTCAAGTGTTATTCCCCCCCCCCCAAAACCAACCATCCCTCCTTTTGCACCAGGTAGAAAATCAGCAAGTATCACGACTCTGCAGCCCATCATCTAGCTATATTATATGTTTGAATCAAGAGGGAGAAGAAAACAAAAAGAGAGAAAAGAGCAGAAAAGAAAAATAACCAAAAAAATTTTCATCTTCACTTCCCTCCCTTCTCCCACTCCTGAAACCGCTTCTGCTTCTGCCTCGTATTCCACCCCAACTTCCCACTAATACTCTTAATCCAATCCTCGCTCCTCCTCCCCTCCGACTGCACCGTAGCAAAGGGATACCGGCTCGCGCTGATGGTGACGTAGTCGCCCGGGTGCAGCTCGACGCGCTCGCGGCCGTCGAAGCTGGCCCAGGAGCTCGTGCGCGAGTCGTAGGGGACGCCGATGCGCAAGACGATGGTGTCGGGGAGGATGATGGGGCGGAAGGAGAGGGTGTGGGGGCAGATGGAGGTGACGAGCATGATTGGGTTTTCGGGGTGGCAGAGGGAGCCGCCGGCGGCGAGGTTGTAGGCTGTTGAGCCGGTGGGGGTGGAGACGCAGATCCCGTCGGCGAGGATGGAGGTGAAGTGTTCGTCGTCGCCGAAGAGGTCGAGGCTGGATAGGGCTGTTGGTAGTGGCCTGGTTAGGACAAAACTACGTCTGATGAAATAAGGGGTGTGGTAGTTGCAGTTTAGTATACTCACTTGGATTCGGACCGCGATCTACGACGATTTCATTGAGGACCTCAAAAGTCTTGCCGTCTGGGCGGTGTGTATGCTCGTCGTCATTCTCTTCACCAATGAGTTCCTCGATGAGATCTCTCCTCCTGTTGTATTCTTCCTCAGTCTCGTCCGGGTGATCAGGGTCATCGGCTACTGGCTTC
This sequence comes from Scedosporium minutisporum, assembly GCA_034774675.1. Taxonomy (NCBI): domain Eukaryota; kingdom Fungi; phylum Ascomycota; class Sordariomycetes; order Microascales; family Microascaceae; genus Scedosporium; species Scedosporium minutisporum. The sequence goes on from SJVG01000924.1 coordinate 1,846, forward strand.
CTCTTGATGCTGCGCATAACGGTGCTCTCGAATCGTAGCCTTAAGCTCACGCTGACACCCTTCAGGAAGGCCGTGGTGAGAATCTCATCGTAGTGGGCGAAGTCGAACTTGGTAAGGAAGCCGAGGCTCCCAAGAGAGAAACTGATGACGGGGGGCACGATGCTCTGGAAAAGCCAACTGGCGTACAGGACGGTTCCGTCGCCGCCCAGGGTAATGATGAAATCGATGGAGTGGGGTTTAAAAAGACAAAGGTTCGTATTCCAATAGCGCAGCTGCTTGCTGACCTTTTCGACGCAGGTTGCTTCGTCCATTCCCGTCTTTGCGGCGTACTCCCTGGCAACCGAGCGTATGAGGCCGTCGGCATCGAATCGCTTGCTGTCCTTTAATTTATCCTCGACATACACGGCATACCGCCGTTCCCTCTCCGGCGAGAGCAGCCACAGGGTGAGCTGCCTCGTCTTGGGAATTAGGTCTTTGTCATGGATTTTGGTGAGAATAAAGAGGCTCCTGACTCTAGGCTTCAGGCGAAGGGTGCTTAGGCGTCGACTGAGTTCTCGAACGCCCCAGGCCATATCACTCAGCTGTCTCTTGGTTAGGAGGCGGCTATTTAGGGCTGCTTGATCCACAGCTGTGGCAGCAGAAGGTAAGTTATTGTTATCAATGTCATCGCAGGATATGACGGTGTGGCCGGTTTCGTTCGCCCATGCCCTCTCATCTGGTTGCCCTATATTACCAGTGGAAAGAGCTCGCGGCTTGACTCGTCCATAGCGAGTCATCTGCGGAGTCGAACCAGCGGCTTCCTCGCTCTCGGGTGGGCTGGGGACTTCTTGAACGGGGGCTAGGTGGTGGTCAAACGCGGATTGTGATGCAGCGGACGACGAGGGCTGGCGGCTAGAGGGCTCGGCTTCTTGGTCGAGCAAAGAGCTTGCAGACATTAGATCCCTCTGCTGGCCCTGGAGGAGGTGATGCACGATGCAGCCTGTTTGCTGCTTTGGTTGTTTCCAGGCGGGCATGGCGACATGGAGGACGTCTATGGAGCTCTTTCGGCGATGGGTCTTTCCGGCATCGAAGGTGACCTGTGCAAGCAGATTTGCCTCTAGTGAGTCTCAGAATCTTCATGGGAGGTAGGTAGCTCCATTAAAAGACATTCGGTGAAGGTGCAGGTCACGGTCATATATCAAGATATGTACATACCTCGAGCTCGCCGTGCTCATGATCCTCGCTCGAGGTAGAGCTCAAGCTCTGGTTATCGTCATCGTCATCGTCAAAGGTGACGTGCTTTTCGGTGTCGGTAATCTCTACCATGGCCGCGGTGGAATTGTTATCGCTGCGGACATGTAAATGGAATGACTGGCTGGTGAGACTCGAATCCATACGGTGTAGGTGTAAGTGTTGTCTGGAAGCTTTCGTTGTTGAAGTGGATGGAGGGGTTTTAATGGAGAATTGACTGATGACGTCGGTGGAACTGTGGAACAGTGCAACAGCTAAAGTGGGAACAGTCAAGCTGAACAATTGAGCTGGCCTGAGGCAAGAAGCGATCGTCCAATGTTCGTACAAAGTTGGAAGGAGGGTCCAAGATCGATCGACTACGTCGTACCGTTGCTAACCTTGCCGTTCTGTTCCGTTCCGTCTTCGTGGGGTTCAAATGTTCTCTGTTAGTCAAGCATGACAGATGAAGTACGCAGGACCCTGTGGCACAAGAGTCTATGGAGCACTGGTTTAGCTTAGTTGAGATTTATGCTCTCTAGTGTCGGAACGTCGGCATCATGAAGTTTTACAGGCGAATTTGTTTAGAGACTGCGCGGATGCTTCTTCTTATGCTAATGGATAGATTGTGGGATGATGGGTCAATCGGCTTGGCATGTTGCATCAAATGGATCAACTTCTTCGTCCATGAGTTGATCGAGAGATTGATCCTGGTCGATGACTCGATACGGCAAACGCTGCCGTTTACAAAGCACTTAGATGACCTCATCCAGATGCATAAATATACAACATTGAAGTACTTCGTACGACTACAAATCGTAAAGAATACCGAGTTCCTTACTTTACGGTGGTCTGGCCGTCTAAATAAACGGTTGGGCGCTATCAGTCATTCTAATTCTGAGATTCCAATTATGAGGACCCAAAAGTGTGCTGGCTTCTGTCTTTGCCCTCCGTCTCGGGAGACGACAAAAGAACATTGCTGAATCTGATCTAAATTTGGATCTGGGATGACTTGAGTTGGTGTCGAGATCCTTTCCCCAGTTGTCAATGTCAAGAAGATCAATGCCCACCTCTCGGAGCCCATGGATTTAAGCTTCGACTCTTACGATGACCCCTGTCTGATGGTCAACCTGGTCAATGCCTAGTGAAGTGCTCACTAAGATGTACAGTTGGCTAAACACCTGATCGCCCCTCCAAGCCAGTGCTGAGAGAGCTCCAAGCTCCAAAGTGGGGTTCGTCAGGGGCCCGCACAAGCTCTCTGAGCTGCATCGACGTCGCCTAAACCGCGCCGCTCGTGCTTCACGATGCGTCACATTTGATCTGGATGTCCTGTCGACGCAGCCTAGCTGTAGGATACAGGATAGCCACCACAGCACGCTATTCCACCATGGCCCCTAGAAAACCGGGGGAATCAGAACCAGAACCAGAACCACCGGCCAAGGACGCACCCAAGCCGGCAACTAATGCGTGTATGGACTCTCCCTAAATTGCAAGCTACAACCTCCTGCCAAAAACTGACCGTAATACAACACAGTCGAAGAGCTTATGGCCCCAAAACCAAAACGCCCTCCCGCGCCTTCTCCATCCCCCACCGCCGCCATCGCCAGGCGCTGGGGCGGCATCAGCCGAGACGGTCTCGGCGCCTACCTCCAACACCCCGAGACATTCCCCTCTAGCACCGTCATCTACTACAACGACGACTTCGTCGCCATACACGACCTCTACCCGAAAGCCAGCGTCCACACTCTCCTCCTCCCCCGGAAACCCACCTTCAGCGACCAGCACCCCTTCGACGCATTCCTCGACCCTGCCTTCCTAGCTTCCGTAAAGGTTGAGGCTGCGAAGCTCAAGGGTTTCGTGGCCAAGGAGCTCCAGAGACGCTTCGGAGCCGAGAGCGCGGCCGAGGCACAGCGCCAGGCGGTTCTCGATGGGGATGTGGAGCTGGAGGGGGACGATGAGGAGTTGCCTCCCGGCCGGGACTGGGAGGCAGAAGTCAAGGTCGGCATCCATGCGCATCCGAGCATGAACCACTTACACGTCCACGTGCTCTCGAGGGACATGTTCTCGCCGTGCCTGAAGCACCGGAGACATTACAACTCGTTTAACACGCCCTTTTTCGTTGAGCTCGCCGATTTCCCTCTGGCTGATGATGATCCGAGGTTACATCCCGGGAGAGAACAGTATCTGCGTCGGGATATGGTGTGTTGGAGGTGTGGCAGGAACTTCAAAAACCACTTCAAGAGCTTGAGGGAGCACTTGGAAACAGAATTCGAAGAGTGGAAGCGCGAGTGATTTAATGATGTAGTATAGTGTTTGTGTTCCCGGAGAACAGTGGAAGTGGGAGCTCTCAGTTTGTTGACCATCATTTACCTGGAGAAAGCGGTTTTATAGTGACGATGATGATGATAATAATGGCAATGAGATATGATGGTCGAACTCGGCGGAATCCCGCACAACGCCCACTATTCTCTGGCCTGTCACATTAGAGCATACTATCAGTACAATAGGAATCAATGTACCTTGATTGTTAAAATGTTAAAACATCAAAAAAAGCGAGATCAGTAACGAGAAACACCAGACTGGCACTGCCTTCTCCAATGCCGAGCCCCCAACTTAAGACGTCGAGACCCTGACGTCCCCAAACTCGCCCTACCCGAATTTCTCCTAACCCATCCCAAAAAGTAGTTCCAGCCGAGCAAAAACACCTTAAATTGTTACAACCCGAAAAAAGACACTGATTGCCAAGTAAGAAAAATGGGGAATAACCCGTTTAAAAACATCCCGCTTTTTTTTTTTTCTCATTTTCTCCGTTTTTAAAAGAAACAACTCCTGAAAAAGGAACTCAAGGTACGCAAACAGTCGCGAGTGAAAAGAGGATCCGCCGTTTGTTATTGCGCTTTTCTCGACGATCCGAGTGAAAAGGGGAACCACCTTCTCGGTGTCGCAGTCGGCGGCGTGTCTCTCGCTATGGCATCATCCTTTTCCGCGTTATCAGCGAGCTTGCTCTCTTCCTTTTCTGTAATATAGTGCATTGTCTGAGCGTAGTGTTCTTCTTCTTGTTCCTTGGAGGGGGAACCAAAGGCAGTGAGGCGCAACGCATTCGACATTGAAACAAGAGCCACTCTAGCTCTGCAGCCCGTGCTCGGGGAAACGAGTTCCAGGATGCGGGAAATAGAGTAGGTGAAGAATCGCGACACAAATAGGATTATACGCACACAAAAAGGGGAAAGAGACGCGGGACATGGGAACAGAGAGATAAAGAACAAAGGAGTTAGGAAACTAACCAGAGTCATCCTCGTTCTCGCCATCACTACCCTCAACCTCCGACTCGGCCTCAGCCTCATCCTCCTCCTCCTCCTCCTCCACAGGCTTGCCGCGCGTCGCACTCCTCCCGCCAGACCTCGCGCCGGCCCTAGCTGCGCGCGACCCGTCGTTGGCCGCCTTCTTCGCCTTCACCGCGGCAGCCTCCTGAGCAGCCTCGAGCGCAGCAGCAGCGGCGGCAGTCGCCTTCGCACTAGTCGCCGTAGTGGTCGTGGTCGTGGTCGTAGTGGTAGTGGTCGTCTTCTTCTTGCCGCTGCCCTTGGGTCGGCCGCGCGGCCTGCCCGTGGGCACGTACGTCGGCTTCGTCACACTGCCGCCGCCGCTTCCCTTGGGTCGACCCCTGGGCCGGCCGGTGGGGACGTAGGCCTTCTTGACTGCCGCGACGCCGTTCTTGGGCGGACGGCCCCTTCCTCTCTTCTTGGGCTCTTCGGTGGTTGGGGCCATTGGGTGGTTTTGGACTCCGATTATTTTGTGCGTGTTTCAAGCCGGAGAGATTTGCGACCGTGTCTTATCTGCGGATGTTTCTTGGCTTGCTAAGAAAGGGGGGCGAAGGAGGGATATTTCTCGGGACGCGCCGCTCCTTTTTGATATGTTTCGAGATATTGCGAAGTGTGGAGATGCTTCTCCTCTTTTGCGCGCTCGAGAGGAGAAAGTATTGGATGCGAAAGAATTCCAATCAATAAATAAGAAACAAAAAAAGAAAGAGAAAAATTAAAAGGCGACGTTTGATAAAATGACGTTTCCCACTTTGAGCTCTGCCGGTCCAGGTACTGCTGGGATGAGAATGGATCGGTTGTCGACTTTAATGCGGAAGAAAACAACGCGTTGCAGGTCGCGTCTCAAATCGGCAGCTGCCAGCTGGATAATTCCGATATGGTCATTTTATATTGGATTTTTATTCGAGAATTATTTTCATGACAAATTTCTCATTCAAATATCGCATCAAAAAATGAGGAGAAATTTCCGGCCGCTGACTAACGTGATTTCATGGTTTTCCAGCTGTCAGCAACTGCCCGCAATTTTAGAATGCATTGACCAATTAAATCCATCCAAATCTATGACCAGCTCCCCATTAATTCTCCGATCACCCTGCCAACTACCAAGCACAGCTTCCCACGCAATCAAAATGCTCTCTCCCCGCTAATGTAAACAGATTCGACCTAGATCGTCCAGGGTAGGCTCGCTCTCGCCGCAATGGGATCCACAAGGCCTAGAGTACCTTTCAATATAAGCGTCACCCAGGCCCCCCGTTTTATTGTTCGCAGCGGATGTGGAGTCTTCATAGGCTTCGCTTTCGGCATTCCATCGAAGAGATCAGCGAGGCTCTAGTTGACATGTCTATTGATGCACGACTCATGCCAGCAACAGCGGTCAGCCGGGAATCACGAATGATACGGTCGTCGGCCTCGACTCCCTCGCTGAGGTCGAGGGATGGAATTGTTCCGATGCATGCGGGGATGGATGGAGGCGGGAATGTGAGGGTGGTTGTCCGTGTTCGAGCTTTTCTCCCAAGGGGTAGGTTTCTCTTTTATTTACGACGAAATATACGAACGGGCTTTGGACGATACTGACGACCAACGCAGAGATTCAACGTAGAACAGAATGTCTAATCAAGATGAATCCGATCACCCAAGCGACGACCCTCCTAGTCCCCGCGGACGACGATACGACGCCCGCCAAGACTAGGTCTCGCAGGGTCGTCGAGGAGAAGACGTTTACCTTTGACAACTCGTTCTGGAGTCACGACAACAAGCAGCAAGAATACGCAACTCAAGAAGACATCTACAACAGCCTCGGCGAAGAGTTCCTCGACCACAACTTCGAAGGCTACCACACCTGCATCTTCGCCTACGGCCAAACGGGATCGGGAAAGAGTTACACCATGATGGGGACGCCCGATCAACCCGGCCTGATCCCCCGCACCTGCGAGGACCTCTTCGAGAGGATCGACCAAGCACACGACGAGACGCCTAACATCTCTTATAACGTAAGAGTGTCGTACTTTGAAGTCTACAACGAGCACGTCCGCGACCTGCTGGTCCCCGTCGTGCCGAACCAACCCCCCTACTACCTCAAGATCCGCGAGTCGCCGACCGAGGGCCCCTACGTCAAGGACTTGACCGAAGTCCCTGTGAGGAACATCAACGAAATTCTCCGATACATGAAGATGGGCGACGCGTCGAGGACGACGGCAAGCACCAAGATGAATGATACCAGTAGTCGAAGTCATGCGGTCTTCACCATTATGCTCAAGCAGATTCACCACGACATGGAGACGGACGAGACGACCGAACGGAGCTCCCGCATCAGGCTGGTGGATCTCGCCGGCAGCGAGCGGGCAAAGTCGACGGAAGCTACCGGTGTCCGACTCCGAGAAGGTAGCAACATCAACAAGTCGCTCACGACCCTGGGGCGGGTCATCGCCGCCCTCGCCGACCCGAAGCAGCATCGTGGCGGAAAGCGCCGCGACGTGGTCCCTTACCGAGACTCGATCCTCACGTGGCTTCTCAAAGACTCGCTGGGCGGAAACAGCAAGACCGCCATGATTGCCTGCATCGCGCCCTCGGACTACGACGAGACGCTCTCGACGCTACGGTACGCCGACCAAGCCAAGAAGATCCGTACCCGCGCTGTCGTCAATCAGGACCACATCACCACGGCCGAGCGTGACGCGCAGATCACCGCCATGGCGGAGGAGATTCGCACGCTGCAGCTTGCCGTTTCGGATTCCAGGCGGCGCGAGAAGGACGTCAAGGACCAGGAGGAGAGGCTCGAGGAGTACCAGAACCGCGTGGCCGTGATGCAGCGCATGATGGAGGAGAAGACGTTGGTGGCCGAGGGCAAGATCAGGAGCCTGCAGACGGAGAACGAGGCTTTGAGGCTGCACCTCAAGCTCGCTCTCGAGAGCATCAAGAATCCCATCCCGCCAGTGACCGTTACTTCGCCCGACCCCGACGACGAAAAGGCCGCTGCGGGACTTGTTGATGCGGAAGACAAAGAGAATGCGCGGAATGCGCCGGAGCAAGGCGACGACCTTGACGAGGGCTACGACGATGATGGATACTCGTCGGGGACACTCCACGAGAGCGATGAGGATGAGGATATGGGAGAGGACATGAAGGCGTTGCTGAAGGACCTGGATATGTTTAGGCGGAAGATTGGGGATGATAAGTCGAGGTTTCTTGTTGATGCGGTGAAGCGGGAGCCGCTTGGCGTGAGGATGAATGTTTGAGAGGTTATGCTTTTTAAACAATCATTCGGATCCGACCTTGTTTTCTTATCATCTATTATCTTTTTAGGGGGAGGCGCATAGGACCATGATGGGATTAGGCATAGCAATTGTTAGATATGATATTCCTTTGTAGACTGTTTTATGGATGAGCGAGTATTCGATTTCTGTTTGAAACCGGCCTTCGAAGGGTGTTTTTTCTTGGCTTTGTGTGGGTATGGTGAAGCTGGTGCTGATTCTACAACTTCTAACTTCTGTACACTTCTGCTAGACAAAGAGACTATGTCTTTGTCCTTCATAGCCAACTCTCTCGTCGATGAGCACTCGTAACGGTATGTAAGGAACGGAAATGACTTGACTGTGCTGTTATATTTCTGTCCAGATACAATTGGTATATGCGAGGAGTTCCTCCTTCATCCTCCCCAGGGTTCTACACCTCGATAATCGTAGTAGTTTTACATCTTTGATGCTTGTATGGAAGGACTGGAGGCCATCAATCAGCCTCCGTGACTCCAGCCTATCTCAAACAACGGGTTTCCAACACTTCCACCCTCACAGCAAAACCCAAAGTCCTCTCCCCAGCCGCTTCGACTTACTTAAAGTTATTCTTCAACTCCCTGAGCTTGGCCATCACTTCAAGGGGGTCCGAGTGACCGACTGCCTTTTGTACCTCGGGATCCTACATGATTAGGGGGGTTAGCATTTCCGATGCCCAGCCTCGGTGTTCCAGGTATATCTGTGAGATCGATCGCTGCTAACTTACCTCAACTCGCATGAACACGTTGTGCTTCTACACGTAGAACAAGAGTCAGCTTTTGTCTGCTGCCTGGCTTCGCAACAGGTGAGGGCATTATTTTCATCATCTCCTACCTTTTCATCCCCAATCGTGAACTTGCCCTGCGACTCCTTGTTCTCGTCCATAAATGTGGAGAGCTTCTGGACGGGGCTATCTTGGACCACGGAAAGAGCAAACTTTACGTTGGATTTGGTGTATTCGTGGCCGGGCTATGTTGGATATCGGTAAGTATTTCTTGAAACGAGGGAAACCAAATTAGGGGGGAGGTTAGCGACTAACATAGACAGCAGTATAATCGGGAAGCGCCGCAAGAACCTCATTGAGCGCCTTGTGCATCTCGGAGGGTGTTCCCTCGAAAAACCTTCCACAGCCTAAGAAGCAAAATCAGAAAAGGCTCGGAATCCAGTCATTCTCGAACTCCTTTCATCCTTACCGCCAATGAATAGGGTATCTCCCGAGAAGACAACCTTGCGGTCGCCATCCTCCAAAAACCAGCAGATGCTGTCCTGGGTGTGGCAGGGCGTATGAAGGCTCGTGGCGGAGATGTTGCCAATCTTGAGCTTCTCGTTGTGGCCCGGCGTCAACGTCACGCCTTCGCAGTTTCTCCCTCCCCAGATTGGAAGATTTGGCTTGCCGAGTCCCTCGCGCTGAAGGTTTGGCGGAAAAGCGACATATCGGTTAGCCGAGGGACGGGCCTACGAGAAGGTAAAAAATTGAGAGCCAAGAATGAAACTAACTATTCTCATGTTTCCTCCCGCATGGTCGTGATGGCTGGGTTATGAATTAGTATCTTTCCGGTATAGTTCGTTGCAAGTCCAGAGTGAGGGAGACGTACTGGTGGGTGTTGACGATAGAGATGAGGTTGAGACCGTCGGTTTCAAGAGCCTTCTTAAGCGTCGGCAAGACCCTTTCCAACACGTAAGTTCCCAATCCAAGAGAAGATGATCCCGAGACTTAGAGGAAGGGAGAGCTCACTCTGGTGGATGCGCCGGGTCAATGATCACAGCATCCTTCGTCTTCTGATCGACAACAAGATACGCATAGTTGTCATTCCCTTCGAACCCAAGAAGAAAATTGATATCAGACATTAAATTTTTCGCCAAACTAACCCGCGAGACGGGAAAACTCACACATGGGAATACTTTGGATATGCATCTTGCGTTTTAGCAACGGCGAAAGCTGTTTACGCAGATGTTAGCTCGCCCATCCCGAGCATCTCACATCGCACTCCGAGCTTTGCTTACGCCTCCAAACTTAGCTGCGAAACTGGTTTGTTGCGAGTAAATCCGAGGTGTAAAACGGAGCAGGGAGCTCACTACAGGTCTGGGCATTGGCAAAAGAGCAACTGAAGATCAATGGCGAGTAAAGTACGAGTTTGGGGGCAGCACTAGTCGAGATGCCGTCATGTATCATAGCATCACAATGAGCTCTTGCTTTGTAAGAGAAGCTTCAATGACGCGGGGTTCAATGTTCAATGTTACCGCGCATTTCGATGCAATTGGAGGACTGAATGACTAATCCCCCTGATCCATCCAGACGACGCACAATTGTAAGCATCGAAAAAGCTCCGTCGGCAGTCATAATGCATCATGAACAAATCCTACACTTCTAGATTCGGTATAAAACAGACCGAACTGGGAAAACGGGGTATCTAAAGAAAAGGCAACATTGAAGACAAGACGGAGACGCAAGATCGGTGCTCCTCACACCACCCCGATCGGTTTCGGCTCCCACTTCTCATATCGGGACCATCCGATATCTTCTACCGACTCCTGGTTAAGGGACTCCGTTTGTCCTCCGGGGCCGGCATCCGGTACGCGAGCGTCCTCGGTAGATAGTTGGTCCTGTGCCCTCGTAATCTCATCCCTCACGGTATCCACGTCCTTCAGCTCCGCTGGTCGCGAACCGGAATTTTCCCCTTCCGCAATATCGCCTTGTATCAGCTGTCGCAAAGCCTGCAGACATCTTAGAAGAACCTGGCCATTCTCCATCTTATCAGAAATGGTCATCAGCGTCCTTAGAACCCGAGCCTTGCCCCATCGGCGAAGCAGCTCCTGAAATCCTTCGCTTTCCACCAGAGATTGCGCGCCCTTACTCTCGGCGCGGCTCAGATACTCGACAAGAGATTCGTAGCACGGATCGGCTGGCGGTTCCTGAGTCGAGCTCTGATCCTCTAGATGTTTCCAGTAGTACTCCCATATCCACGCCAACGCTTTCTCGGCCGCCGATCGCAGTCTTGCGAGGGAGGGGAGCTGCTCGTGCGTCGCTTGGTGCCGTAGTTCGACAAAAGTTGCGGGGAGACCTATAGTCTTTGCGATCGAAAACATGCTCATCTTGCGCTGCTTGTCCTGTTGCATATCCATGAGACCCGTAACGAATCTACAACGATGATTTCACTGTCAGTAAGTTGCCATGGTCAAAGCTTGTCTCCGCAAAGCGATGCCAGTGATACAAGGCTACGCCTAAATGGCTCCGCCATCTCATCTGGCTTCTTTTCTTTTCCTTTTTAAGCCGCAGACACTTCTGAGGCAAGAGGCAGAGAGGTTTCACGTTTACAAAGAAGCCATTGACGGTTGTAGCAGGCACAGCATCTTCACAGTAATGGTGTAGAAGCTTCAGCCAGGAGGGCCTGAGTCACGAGCAGTCCTACGATGATCTCTTTCTCAAATGACGCCCAAAAATGGTCCCCGAAAGCTACGCCTACTGCCTCCCGCCCTCCATGCCTACCGGAGGAGCGAGGAAAGCGCCAACATGTCGCCCAAGGCTCGGCACACGAAAAAAAAGAAACCAGAAAAAGCACGCAAGAGAAACCAAAAAGGCAGGGGGGATGAGATGAAAACACAGTGCCATACCGACTAAAGGCCGTCGAATACGCCGCTCGCACCGCATACGCCGACGAGCCTTGACGATCCGGACCACCCAGGAGCTCCTCGTCGCTGAGGATCGCCGCCGTGAGGAGCGCCGTTGACTCCACCAGATGCGGGCAGTTTCCTCGCTGCACCCACATCGACACTCTCGCCACGGCGCGGTGCTGAAGTTTTTGCCGCGCTTGCCCGGCGGCGGCGTCGTGATCATCGGTCAACCCTAGCTCAGGGGCGTCATCGCCTGAAATGTCTGGCGCCTGGGGGTAGAACTGCCCCCGCACGGTCAGGAGTTCTTGGCGGTCACGCCAGGGAGTGAAGGTGAATTGGACCATTTTTTTTTCCTTCTCCCCCTTTTGGCGTGCGAGGGCGAGTTTGCCGTTGCAATATCTGGAATTGAAAATTTCGCTTGTGGCTAATTTTTGATAGGAAAAAAAAGTGTATGTATGGAGCACCAAGGGTGCTCTTGGATTGTTGAGTTTCACCAAGTAAAAATTCAAATCTGACATAATCCATCCATTACAATTGATTGAGTGGTACGAAGTTGGACGGAGTACTCTGGCAGAATTTTGGAGTGGAGGACCGAATTCATCCCTGCGGGTCACCTTGAGAGACATCGGCCAATATCGATATTCTTTACCGATGTTGCTGTCAGGGGAAACGGAGGTCGACCGTGATAGGAGAGTCATTTCTCAAGTAAACCGCGCTAGCGTGTGCCCACCCTTGCTTGCCGGGGAGTACAGATTCGGGATTCCTTCCAGAGAGATGGGCGTTCTTTCCACGACCCAGTTCTTATGTACTTCCTTCCTAATAGTACGAAGTACTTCGTACCGTGCAACAAGTCCACTGGTATTCTCAGGCAGCACAGCACAGCGCCAGCTACGGGTCTCGTCCTCCCTCTCCCTTCTCAATGCATCATGTACAAGCATTACTGCTACTCCAAGGTACCACACGGCCACTATCACACGTCCATGTTCCCACGATATGTGTGCTGATCACAACATCCCTCGTAAGCTCGACTGGGGGGCGGGACCAAGCCCGATGAGCAAAATACAGCACCCGCTCTTTACCCTGTGTCCACGCACCCCCCTGCCGAGATCAAAGACAAACACATTCTCAGCCCACCGAACTCAACTCTGGGTTGGGGTGCAGTTTATCTCCGCCTACTCCCACACCCACACCCCTCCCC
>SJVG01000925.1:0-14445 GCA_034774675.1 Scedosporium minutisporum
ACTTAATAGGGTTACTTACTAAATAGGAGTAGTTAATATATTATAATCCTAATACTATAGGGGCTTGATTAGTTAATAGGGCACTGTAGGTATCAGGGTCGAAGGGGGCCTGTTTAAGGTAGAGTAAGGCAGTTAAGCAGTGACACTAGGGGTGGTATTAGTAAGAGTGTGTATTTAAGTGTAGGGTGTAGTTATATCTTAAATTGACTACTGAAGAGTCTAGAGGAATAAACTAGATATAGGGAATCCATCATAGCTTATATAGAAGTTCCTTCTATCTATCTTCAGCATAGACTGATCTCCTTCGTGCTCGGTCCTTGGCCTGGGACTGTGACGGACCGACCAATGGTCCTGTCGGTCCTTGGTGGACCGGCGGGACCGCCCCTCGGTCCTTTCGGTCCCTACCTTACTGGCCCATATTCTACCGGGGTTGTTCCTTTTCTGCCACGCCTGACCGCCTTGGTCCTTTAAATGGCCGGCTCGTGACAACTCGAACTTAAATAAATGAAAGATTGTCGGCAGTCCCTGAGGATCTATGTTTTATCGAACTGTGTTATAAATGATCTCGTCAAACCTGAATGCCCTGATCACGTGAAAAAATTTAGTTCTTTTCCTTGGCTTTGCCCCTCAGCCAACTTTCCTTTCAGGAGGAGCTGAAGAGGTGATTCTGCAGTGGTAAATGTACTAGCCGCCATCCTCGCCTTCAGCTTACACGTCCAGCGTACCGTGATCGTTGATCCTGCTAAATATGGTTGCCTTCCTTCCCCGGGTAACCAAGCTTCTTATGGCCTGTGAGGTTGCCGGAGAGCTGAGCAACGCTACCGAACGCCGACGGGGTGGTAACAACGCATACGACGGGCTCCGCGAGGAAGCTAGAGAATTTGCGGATCACCTCATGAAGGTTAGTCTATGCTTTCCACCCCTTACGAAGAGATGGTTGGCCTGCTAATCCGTTCATTTTCTTACTGCTAGGTTGTCGTCCTCACACAAGAACGTATCCCATCACCCTCGTTGGAAAATCTCCTTCGCGTTACGGAGGAGATCGCCGACCAGAGAGTCCAGACGCTGCAGGACGAGTTGAGCAAGATACATAGGGAGAATGATGAGGATTTGAGCACAGGACGCGGCGGGTACTCCCTGAAGGCGGCTTATGAGAAGGCGAAGGCTGCCTCTTTAGCGGATGGACGGTTAGAGGCTCTCTGCGAGGCTCTACGTCGAGATATTGAGCAGATCAACGCGTTAGTTGCTGAGGCGTCACGGTAAGATGACTGTGAGGTTGATGTGGACCAGAAAGCAACTAATACGAATGGAGATGCAGGGACTCCGGTCGGGTGGATCACCTCACGCTAAGCACTAGTTGGGTGGGGCTCGATCAACTAGTACGAGATATCAGTGACCAGTCCACGAAGAGAGAACAGCACCAGGGGGACAGGCGTCTTGCTAAAACCTCAATCATTCCACGCCCCGAGTCGGTAGGAACTGAGGGGCTGGGAAAGAATGTTGCGGCTCAAGATCTCAGCACCAGCCAGGAAAGAGCAACGAGGGACAGTCAAGCGGCATATAACAGAATCCGCCCCATCGCCAACACGATTGGCAGTCCTCCAGGTCCCCAAAATATTCCTCGAGCACGTAAAACGGGCAAGAAAAGGCCAATGTCCGCCCACGATATGGCGGATCTCCAGTTAGGGTTGATACTTCAAGAGCAGGAAAACAAGAAGAGGCTGATGATAGCCCGTCAAGAGGCTAATCTATTGCCAGTGCAGCCCGAACTAGGGGGGACGTTATTGCCCCCCAGCAACCAAATGTCACCGGAGTATAACCTAGAGTTGGCGCTTCTCGAGCAACAGAATTTAAAGAAGCTGATGATGGCCCGTCATGCGCTAGACAATCCGCCAGTGCCACCCAAACCAACGGAAAGCCCGGGCACCACCAGTCCTTAGAATGTCCATGGTCTGCCGGAGCGGGCCGACGCCCCGAGCAGTCCTGAAGAGCCACGGCGTCCGTTCACCATCGATGAGCTTGCTCCAACGCCATAGTTGACGCAACTCTTAGGTGAGTATCCTGTTGTCTGTTTTATCTAGAAGGCGGGTAGAAAATCAAGTTCAATTGCGGCTGCGGCCAGCTCTGGCAGCTTTTCAAAAAAGAAGGTCAAGTTATCTTAGGGATTTAACGTCCGCAAATACATCGCTGGGAGTGCTATTGCGTATACTATCTGCCTAAGTCTCGTACGCATGTTGGTAAAATTCTCACCGTAACTCCTGCTCCGGGCATTAGTGCAGCATGTACCGGGGTAAAGGAATAGTGACTTGACCAGGCCATGGTCAAGAGAGGAAATCATAACATATTCATTCGTCACCTACTTCCCCCATGCGCTCTAATCACAAACATAAAAATTTCAGGAAAACCTGTGGCCTATTATGGACAGCTCAATAAAGAATTAGATTAGTTTCATCGATACCATGCGCAATTGGTTTGAAATTAGTTCATCTCAACATTGTTCTTATTATCTTCAACTTTTGGTTGCTGGGGAAACAGAACCCAGTCTCATCAAGATCTCACAGCCCCGAACCACCCCCTGTCACGATTAGTCAGGCTGATCCTCCTCCCAAGGTGAGCTGCAGGTTCTCCAAACAAGAAGACACAAGTTTCAATCAAACGTCCTCTTGATCCTCATTTTCTGTTTCAACGACGTGGTTTAGTCGCCCAAATATTATAGCTTGCGATGCAGCCCGAAGCTGTTTACCACTGGCTCCTCAGTATAAAGAGCAGCCCCCAACCCTGTAAGCGCAAATTCTGCCAAGGCGCCGACGACAAACCCATCTGCATGTCCTCCCCATCGAAACGAGCCCGACCCGCCACACCCGAGAGCCTGACGACGCGTGGGTATGCTCAGGCTCAATATATCGACGTGACTCCTACGCAATCATCCTACAAATCCGTTGCCGTATCCTTGGCTCAACGAGAAATCCTCGCTCCACGATCGCCGGCAATCCGGTCGCGCAGTCGTTCGAGATCTCCAGACAAGTTCAAGATCAGGACAATTCCCGACCTGTCCCGCCTGGCTGTGCCCGTCGAGTTTACTTTTCCTTTTAAATTCTCCGAATCCATACCGTCAGCTTCGGCCCGCAAACTCTATCGTCAACTAGTGCTCATTGAGCACAGCCATGGAATACTGCCAACTACGCTGAAAGTTCAGATCGAGGGTCTGGTTTCGGAGTATTCATTAATCCCTTGTATGTGGGAAATACTGGAAAATGTTCCGGCACAGCAAGAGAGCAGTAGAATCGACGAAGAGCCTGGCATTGCGCCCTGTCAAGGAGGTTGCGAAACTGAGGCGCAGGGCCTGATCGAGTTGGAGACCATCAAGGACATCATCAGAGAAACCCGGAAATGCTACCGAAAACGCGCCACGGAGGCGCATTGGAATGGCAGTGTTCACCAAAAGGTCCTCGAACTTGCATTGAAAAGGTGCCCTTCGGTCGGCGTCACGAACATTACCCGAGCGCAAACTGCGGAAGCTTTCCGACCGCGCCTATCCGACTCTGACGGCGACGCTGTGTCCCTCGCCAGCACATCTTCTGTGACGACAGAGAACTCTGATATAATAGAAAGCGGAGGCATAACCAGATCGTTCCACAAAATGGTTGATTTCGGCTTATACCTCGATGTCGAAGACGCCGAGGAACCAGAAGTAAGGGAACTAGCAGGCCTAGTGAAGGCCTTTTTAGCCCTTCAACCTAGTGCGGAGCGTTGGATAAACGCGATGAGTTACGAGTATATCCGGAACTTCCCGACGCCAGTCTATATCGAGACCAAGTCCGGCTCGGGTAAGCCTGAGGATGCAAGTGTCCAGCTCGCGATGTGTCTGGCCGGATGGTATAATCGGATGCGCTGCATGATGGGCCAAGCGGGCCGGCAAGGGGAGACGGCCCATATCATCACCGTTCCGGCCATCGTTGTCTTTGAGGCCGAGTGGGAGGTGGTCTTTGTGGTTGATGCAGGAAGTCTGCCTCCTTCCCAGGATGAAATTGTAGGTTTCCATTTCGTGATAAAAGAACAAATCTCCCCTTTTCTTCTGTCTTTTCCCTCCTCTAACACGTTACTCTTAGCATGTCGTTGGCCCTCCATTAAAACTGGGAAATACATCATCTATTGTTGGGATGTATCGCCTGCTGGCCGGGCTCCGGGCCATTGCGGAATGGATGCATACCGACTTTCGGTCGTGGATAAAGGATGTATTGCAGGATGTTACTAGCAGGCACCCCTAACTGCCGGAAAATGGACTGTACATAAATACTTGGGTATCACATCAAAGGTATGAGAGTAATTTGGAGATGGAAAGATGTCGACCTACATCTTTCTTGCTTTCCCATTCTTGATAGCTCCTCCCCTTCGCCAACCTCTTCTCGCTGCCATGTTACACATACACACCGAGGATCTCGTACAAGGCCCGCACGGGTTCACCGCTCGAGGGATTCTAGGTCTTGGTTCAAGCGCTTCAGTGTTTGGAAGGAGCTCCTATCATGAATAAGCAAGCCCCTTACATTGAAAGATGGGTTCGATACAAAGGTGAAAAATGATGAGGAAAAGAGAATCTTGCAATAGGGATACTTATATAGAAGAAGCACCTGAATGAAGGTCATCAGGGCGTAAAGGATGGAATAACCAGGGGCCAATACTATTCATCGCTATGTCAAAGAGGGGAAAAAGGAAGTATGCAGCGCAATGCAAATGCTTCTATGCCCGATCCGGCCACAACTCCCTAGCAACATCCTTCACAAGTTTAAGCTTAGAAAACATCTTCTCCTCAGTCATCCCCTCGGCACCAACGGCAACGCTCGCGAAGCCGCACTGGGGGCTGATGCCGATGCTCTGCAGGGCCTCCTCGACGGTAACGCCCTGGCCCTGGGCGATGATTTCGGCGGCCTGCTTCACGCGGGACCTGATGACCTCGGCGTCCTCGAGCTCGGGATCCTTGGTGGTGACGACTCCGAGGACGACGTTCTTGCCCTTGGGGAGGAATCGGAGGGGCTCGAAACCGCCGGAGCGGGGGTTGTCGTACTCGAGGAAGAAGGTGTCATAGTTGAGGGTGGAGAACATCTTTTCGGAGATTTTCTCATAGGAGCCCTCGCTGAAGTGCATGGACTTGGCGAAATTTCCTGCAATCAAGAGTCGCGATTGTTAGCACCGAAATTGTTTCGGAGCCACACCTCTTCCTGTCTTGTTTTTCCTTGGTTTTTTCTCTTTTTAGCCTTGCTGGACAACTAACCTCTGCAGATATGGAGGCCCACGTGGAGGTCCTCTGGACGATTCGCGATGCAGTCGTTGTGCGCCTGGAGATAAGTGTCGAAAAGAGCCTCGGGATCCTCTCCATCGTCCCTCAACGCCTGGAGCATAGAGTCGGAACAGAAATAAGCGAGGGTGGGGTCATCGATCTGGATGTTGCGGAGACCCTCGGAGTGAAGGGTCTTGAACTCTTGTTGGTAAGCTTTGGCGAGGTCGGCGAAGAACTCCTTGTCATTGGCATAGGCATCACTGCTGTAGCACTTTCCGGGACCCAATCGCAGATGGAAATAGCAAGGGGGAGGCATGGTGAACTTGGCCTCAGACCACTGCTCCTGCGGCAGGTTGGACCGAAGGAGCTTCCAATTCTCGAGGTAGGGGCTCTGATTGTACTTGATCTTCCCCTCGCAAATGGCTGCCATTGGGTACTGCTTGCCGGCCTTCTTCAAGGCAGCAATCGGGGGCGCGGATAACCTGGCGAGCTCCCAGGGGACGGGGATGACTTGGCAGAAACCTTCGAGCTTCTCGAAGAAGCCTCCAAAGTACCACTTGCGATCGAACTCGCCGGAGCAGATAGCGCGGACTCCGTGCTCCTGCTGCTTCTTGACAATATCAGCAACTGCCTTGCTCTGCTCCTCCCAGAGCTGCTCCTGAGTGATTTGGCCAGCATCTGCCTGCGCCTGCGCCGCCGCGAGGGACGCGGGGCGGATCAGCGACCCGATCTGGTCGGCATGGAAAGGAAGTCTCATAGTGGACGGTAAAGGACTAGAAGACGTCAATTGAAGGATCAAGCGCAGAGGGCGGTCGAAAGGTGGGCAGTAGTGGCTCACGGGAGGAAATAGAGGGCTCTGTATGTCTAAGATGGTAAGAAAACAGAAAACAGAGGAAGATGAGGGCAATGAAAGAATCAGGTGAAAGGAGCAAAACGAAAGCTCGAGATGCCTCGGGTACCCTTCATCGAATGTGCCAAATATCTGGACACTTGCAGCATAGCGCTGCCCGCTCAACACGCACCAATTTATGGTTAATCGAGGCACGCACGCTCACAACAACACGCGGACGTGCCCACCCATGCTCATCTCACCTCACGGAGGTACGGGTTGTGCGGGACATGGGTCGAGAGTATGATCCATATCATAGGCTGAGACCCCGCACTAATAACCGTGCCATGCTTCATTTCCTCCCAATTAGTTCTGAGAGCGAGCTTGGAAGCTCATCGCCAAAGAGTGGGTTTGCGAGCTTCAACTGATCGGTTTGGGGTAATTGCGGTCCGCAGCTTGTACAAGTACACAACGATTATCCAGGAACAAGTTCTCCAAGACTCGACCTCGGCGCGACGATACAAGATTAGAACCGCCTCTTATGTAGGCTCTACTACAGACTCGCCAGGCTCCCCCTCTCCCCCTCACACTCTTTCATCATCGCCCAGCCTCTATCGTTTGCAGATTCTGTTCTGGTAATTCAGGCGCGGGGTAAAATTTGATGCCACCCCACCATTTGCCCCGCTAAGCCCCTCCACACCTCGCCTAGCGCCATCACGAGAGAACGGCAATTGAGAATGAGCAGGGGTGTGGTGTCGATGTTAGAGTTAAAAGCTGTTCCGTCTAACCTGGGCTGCCAGGGGATATGGCTCGGCTCTAGCTAAATAAAAGCCGCATCATCCCATTCGACCTACGGCAAGTACAAGCGGTTGAAGAATGAAGGTCGCTTAGTTACCTCATCTCGGGATGAATGGGTCCATTCAAGTTTATAATGAAATTGGCTCAAGTGAGGGGAGGAAATACTGCAGTAATCCACTTCGTACTTCTTCCCAAAGACATGGTCAGGATTACATCATCGAGCAGCTGTCGGCACCGACTTGTCCGTCAAAACACTACCAGTATTCTCGAGCGCAACTCACTGAT
Source organism: Scedosporium minutisporum (assembly GCA_034774675.1). Classification (NCBI taxonomy): domain Eukaryota; kingdom Fungi; phylum Ascomycota; class Sordariomycetes; order Microascales; family Microascaceae; genus Scedosporium; species Scedosporium minutisporum. Next base: position 7,188 of record SJVG01000925.1, read on the forward strand.
AGATGATGGCATCGTAATATCGAAATATCGGCATAAGAACTGTTTCCTGTTGGTGAAAATCCTCCTGTACATATCCCCTTCAAGGCCAAGAATAAGGAAGCTGGTGCGGCATCCTTAGTGGTTCGAACTGCCACGCAGTGTTACTGGGGCCCGTCTCAAGAGGCACTCATTTTTTTCCGCCCCTATTCCCAATTCCTTATCTACTTCGTAAGCCTCGATTCTCCAAGTTCTTCCTGATTTCCCAGGTTCCAAATGGGTCTACAGTTCAACTCAACAATCAATATCTGGGAGATTTATTCGCCAACGCGCAAGTTCCGTGCGGCTGTTCAACTAAGTCTGATGATCCCACATGGCGTACAGTAGGAATAAGAGGCTGCCTCACAGTTGGAATAGCTGTCTAATGGCTCATCAATGCCTACGCCTCAGAGGAAGATGCTTCGAAATACGTCTAGCATTCGACTTTTTCTACAGCCTTGGCGTTGGAACCCTTACACATTGGTGTACAAGTCAGTGGACAGGGCTAAGCAGCGCTACTATAACAATAATTCGAGTAGTAAGTTATAACACCCGCCTGACTTCTGGCGGGGTTATGACAAAATCTGTTGTTTCTGGTATGGAAAACCTCCTGTATATCGTATACGAGTCTTTCCAGCCTAAGAGTGAGTGCTGATGGAAAGCCAATGTGCAGGCATCAATGTGTCTTAACGATGTGGTTGCTTTTCTTTGTGAAGCTCGAGGCTGGCGCGCGTGGATTCCGCACATTCGTCGATTTGCGGCACATGCTCGGATCCAACCCGAAGGGCCGCAAATCCAAGATCGGCGCGATCACGGTACGGTGTAAGCAATCTGCCCCTAATCGGATATTTAGCAGTAACGTCGGTGACGGACATTGATACACACAAGTCATGGGATTACAGACGCACTTAATGCCAATTAGACCGATGGGATACGTAGAGAGCCGCACCAGTGCGGTTATAGCACCCTCTATGGTTTATCCGACAGTGCCTTCCTGAGCTTCCAAGAGTATGGACGGTTTGGGCACCTGGTGGAGCAGCATCGAGAGCGGTTTGGCCGAGACCTGACCTACTCTCCTCCTCGGGCTCTTTCGTAGGCGGCACTGATGAAGGAAAGATCATCGAACACTCGTGGGACCTTTACGCCCACGATGAAAGGCATTCGTGCGTTCTAGTCCCAGTCGTTGGCGGCACCAGCTTTATACCTAGGTCGTCCGATATTCATCTCTACCGCGATCCAATGGGTGACAAGGAGAGGCGTGAGACGCCTCCCATGTACGCAGATTATTACTGTTGCCGGTCAATATTTCAGTAGGATATTGCGGCGTGAGCGATTCTCCTTTGAGATCGCGCGGGTTGGTTGATCCATCTCCTATAGCCTATAAAAGAGAGGAAAAAAACCTCGCCCCTGATTTCAATCTAGCTACTCCTTAATTGACCTCGCTCGCATGTAAGGGAATGTTTGGCTCCGGCTGGGCCGCCCCTATGTCGCTCACATCGACGAAGAATCTGACACTGCCAGAGTGTGATTTAGGAGGCAGGGCATCGTCCTGTACCATTCACGTCTTTCACTGAAGCGCGTAAAACGCGACAGACCAAAATCACGCCCTAAGTCAGGAGCCTCTCTTCTTCGTCAGTTAAGCCTTGAGTGGCTCCATCTCCCGTCGCCCCGAAACACTGTCTTGGGGTCATAAAATGCATCCCAGCCGATTTTCCGCCTGTAGAAATTTGTTCTTTTCCAGTATTCGTGTATATCCGCCGGCCGCTTTTGGATTCATTCTTCGAGCGGCGGGTTCCTGATGTGGAAGGTGCTTTTTCTAACCGGATTATGTGCGTATTGGGACGGAACGCGTCCTGCCCGAGATTCATGCTCGCGTCCTGCAACTGCTATCCCTGAGTCGACATAGCTCGATATCGCAGCACTGCATTCGGTCCGGGTCAGGGTCAGCGCGATGTCGCTCAATGGTATACTTTCTCGGCCACGACTTGGTCAAGGGATGCCGAATCCTAGTCTGTTGAGGGCTTCTAGTCAAATATTGCGGAAATGAGCATGAACATACCGTGATAACAGACCGACTTGGGAACCCAAATGTTAGGGACAATCATACAAGGTTTTTGTTTTGGTGACGCAAGCACCCTCTCCTGTGCCGTCCTCTTTGAAACCAATTCCACATGTGTCGGGCGTACTCCAGTACCACCAGCCACCGAGAAGAATAGAACGTTGATTATGACAGGTTGCCGAGTTCCGGTCGAGGCTATTCGTCACAGGGAGAGGTTGGCTCCACTGGCCTATGGTCTTGAGAAAAGAGGAACCGTACAGCTCGGGGCAACTGGAAGATCGTCGTTTGCCTACCTGTCAAGGGGTGTCGTGGGCTCCTCAGTGACAATTATTCGTTGAAGAGGTTAGCGGAGCCTTGAGACCAGGAGCACCATTTCGCTGTCCTGAAAATGTCCAAGCGCCATTGAACGTAGAATAGGTGGATTCGACCTTGCGTCCGCTAGGTCAAAAGGTAATTCTAAGTTGACTGATTGGCAGTCGCTTTGGCTTTGCGCACTTATGAAGGATGGCTAGCCGGCGTGGGCAATTGCCTAAGCCTATTCACTGCGTCGCCCGTTACAATAAAAAAACGTTGCAACCTTAAGTGATGGGGAAAATACGGAAGAATAAAAATTAAAAAATTAAACTCTCCCTCGGGGAATCGAACCCCGGCCACCTGCGAACTGCTCGATGACAAGCAGGTATCCTGACCACTAGACCAAGGAAGATTTGATGCCCATACAAAGTTCATTCTGCCCTTCTTCAATGACGCGTGGCCACTGTCGCAGGGGTACGCGTTCTCACTAAGTTAAGTTAGGTCTACTGATTACTGATCGAGACTAGACGTTTAAAGATAACCTTCTTTATTTTTTTTCTTGTGAACTTCAGTGTTGTTTCTATTTTACCTCTTTATCTTCTCTGTTGGTGATGTAACTTGTGCTATTTATCAAATCCTCGCCTCTTTTCCTACGAGAATAACCCCTGTTAAATTCAATCGCCCTAAGTACCTGGTGACGGATGCTGACTACGTCCCTCTTGCTTCTTCTTCCTCTCCCTCTTTCTATTACTGATGATGATGAACGCTGTCATGCCCAGAGCCGATAATCCAGCTACCAGCGCAAGTCAACAACAAGCTTTCCCCCAGCAGGACTGTTCTCGGGAAGACATACCTGCCAATCCCACACTGCCAATGAATGCAGCCCCCGGTCCCGAGATTACCGCATTGCTCGTCTGACCAGAGCTTGTGGTTATCCCGGTGGGTGCTGCACTTGCCTCAGTGGTGGCGAACCGAATAGTTGTGGTCGGAAGAAGATCATCCATCTGCAGTGTACTTATCTGAGCCGTCGTTGTCGTCGTCGGAAGTAGAGTACCTGTCTTCGACGTGCTTATCCGAGTCGTCACTGTGGTCGGTAGTAATAGCGTACGTGTCTGCCCGATGCTGGGCTGAGCCGCCTTCGTAGGTGATTTTAGGACTCTCCGCGTGGGCGATGGCTGTCGTCCATCGTCATCATCATCGTTGATGCTGGCTTCATTCTTTTCGTTGCGAACATCGATCAGGGGCGGAGGCTCTCTCCGCCGAAGCCTTGAAAGTCCAGCCATTTTATGCTGCGATAAAAATGTCTGGGTGAGGGACGTATTTTGCGTTCGCGAATTTCAAGGACTATTTGGGACAGAGGGATCTTAAGTGGCTACTGCATGGCCTGGTAGAAAAGTGAGTTTGGCTGGAGGCCAGAATAAAGGAGTGATCCAGAAACTCTCTGTGGATTGTGGTCGATCTCGGAGGGCCTCGGAGCATGTTATCTATGAGTATTGCGTCGCCCTGTGCGACTCTCGCAGCGGCTCTCCTAGTCGGTGAGCATACTGTAGGACGCGTCAACCGGTAGCGTGTGCATTGGCCAGTCAAAAAGTATAGAGTGGATCGTAAACTTTTCGCCATTCAAGTGTTGAGTTGGACGCCACGAGTTTCGAGTTTAGGTGCTCTGACAGGCCAAAAGTTCGGGCGCATCTATTTTTATATCCAGCGCTACGCTGCCCCGAGTTTTGGATCGTGTTTCGCAACATAATAAATATAGCATATGGGTCGGTATTACATTAGCATTGCCCGAGTGATAAAAAAAGAAACGGGTTATTGTAAGTGGCTTCCTTTGGTCGATGCTAGAGAGGATGCCGGGCGAGCTTAAGCTTGCCGACACATCATTTTCCTTTTAGATACCATATGGCCTCTCATTATGGCTCCTTCGAATCCGCCCCGGGCAGGATCCTCATCTCGGGCAGACTCTAGTAGTCAACATGGAACATCAAAGCCGCCGCAGCTCTCTTGAGGCCGTTACTTCCACAACTATCGGCCTGATGGGCGTCGGAAACGGTTTGCATTCAAAGACTGCTCCCCGTCTGTCGGTCGATTTTCAACACGGCCCGGAGCTGTATTCCGGTGACGTGCCTGTCCCAACGCGCAAGTCGAGGGGGGATTACTTCCCCCACGCCGAACTCTTTCGACCAAGCGGGCAAACTCAGAATCCGTCACTACAAACCATACCGCGGGGCGGTAACTTGAAGGGAAATCAGCTGCAAATGGCCGATAATCCATTCGATGATGGTTATAGAGTCGAAGAACCGGCGAATCAAAACCCTTTTGACGATTCCAACGCGGTACCACCAGTCGGTGTTGAGGAAAAGCTGACGCTCTCTGCCCCTGAGCCGGACCAGCCGTATCATGTCTTCTCCAAGGGCCGTAAAAGACTACTCGTCGGCATCATTGGTGTGGCCGGTCTCTTCTCTGGCCTCTCGTCGAACATTTACTTCCCATCGCTAGACGCCATTTCCAGGGCAAGTCAAGAAAACGCATTTCTCGTGTGAAAGCACTGTAATAGCTAACAACAGGACAGGATCTCAATGTTAGCCTCGACGCCGTTTCATTGACGATCACGTCTTACCTGATCGTCCAGGGCCTATCACCGTTGTTTTGGGGCTCGTTGTCTGACACGGTCGGGCGACGTCCGATTTACATCGCTTCCTTCACGGTCTATATTATTTCAAACATCGCCCTTAGCTTTTCACCAAACTTCGCTATCCTGCTCATCTTCAGAGGCCTGCAAGCGGCCGGCAGTGCTTCTACTGTCAGCATAGGTAATTACTCCATCACTTCCACTGGTTAGCTTGTAGGGCCACCGTATCTGACGGATGAAAAAGGTAACGGCGTTATTCAGGATATTTCTCCTCCAGCCGAAAGGGGTGCTTACATCGGCTTCTACCAAGCTAGTAAGTACAAGACCGTCATGAACTTCAGGTGGTTATTGTTAACTGGTAGATCGTCACCTACAGTTCGCAATTTCAGTATCGCCGTCGGTCCTGTCCTGGGTGGTCTGATAGCTAACTTATTCGGCTTCCGAGCTATCTTCATCTTCCTGGTCATTCTTTCATCCCTTGTAATTATCATGATCGTTGTTTTCCTACCCGAGACACTGCGCAGTATTGCAGGCAACGGCTCCGTGCGGCTCACTGGCATTTATCAACCGCTCGTCGCCCGAATCACCAAGGAGCCTGATTCCATGCAGGAACCGGATGGTACGGTCCAGAGGAAAAGGGTAACGCTCATTACCTTTATCGAGCCGCTGAAACTATTGGGCGAGAAGGACATCCTCTCAAATCTACTGTTCGGTGGCGTCGTGTACGCCATTTGGAGTATGGTCACCGCCAGTACCACCGGGCTCTTCAAGTCGCGGTTTGGTCTGAATGAGCTTCTCCTTGGCCTAGCGTTCCTGCCAAATGGTACGTAGGGTTCCCATCCCCCAGAGCTCCGGCCTCACAGCAGCTAATACGGGCCTTGATGACCTAGGCTTCGGCACCATTGTCGGCTCTATCATCGTCGGCAAACTCATGACGGGTGACTATAAGGCTGCCGATGTGGCCTACAAGACCGCACACAACTTGCCGCCGACTCACAAGCTCCCGGCCAAGAACCTCCCGGCCGACTTCCCACTCGAACATGCTCGTCTACGCAATCTAGGATGGGTCACAGGCCTTTTCACAGCCTCAACAGCCTTGTATGGCTTCTCGCTCGCTGATCTTACCCTGACATCAAAGCCTGGCTGGATCGCGGTTCCGTTAGCTTTGCAGTTCCTAATCGCGGCGACTAGCAATGCTGTCTTCGCAGTCAACCAGACGCTCGTGTCCGACCTGTGTCCAGGTAAGGGCGCGAGCGGCACGGCTCTGAATAACCTAGTGCGCTGTGGATTGGGTGCTGTCGGCGTTGCTTTCGTCGAGACCATGATACGTGATGTTGGTCCGCCAGCGGCGTTCTTAGGTCTAGCGTTTATAACAGTAGCTGTGGCGCCCCTTGCCTTAGCGAACTGGTTCTTAGGACAGGGGTGGAGAGCTGCCAGATTAGAGAAGCAGGCAAGAATGGCGGAGGAGAAGAAAACAGTAGAGAAGACTTGATGCTCGCACGATAGCTGATATTATAGAATAAACTGATAGAGTATACATTAGACCGAGGAATTATAGGCTGGCCTTTCATTATTCGGTCTAGAGTATATTAGGTCCAGATAGATAGATTAGTAAATAGACTAATTTGTTACGATCCTAACACTATAGGGCTTGGTTGGTCAGCGGGGCACTGTGGGTGTCAGGGTCGAAGGGGCCTGTTTGAGGTAGAGTAAGGCAGTCAAGCAGTGACACTGGGAGTTGTATTGGTGAGAGTGCGTATTTAAGTGTAGGGTGCAGTTGCATCTTGAATTAACTACTGAAGAGCATGGAAGAACAACTAGATATAGGAACCCATCATAGTTTATATAGACTATCTTCTATCCTTCTTCAGTTCCGTTTAGTTTAGTCAGTCGACCCCTTAGCTGACTGATTCCTCTTCCCAGTTGATCGGTCACCTGTCTGATCGACTACCCTATATTAGTTAGTCAGTCGCCTGTCCGTCTGGCCATGTGACTCTCGTCCGGCCACATGACTTCCCATCCTACTACTTTTCACCGCCCTTACTGCGACCTATGTCGCGGCCTGGTCGTGACACAATTTCCCCTCTCTTTTAGTCTTTATCCCTAAAGACCTATTAGTTTTAATTTCTTAGTTTCCTCCTTTAGGTAAGTATTCTTCTTCTTTCTATATTTCTTACTTCTAATTTCTAATATATTAGGCTATATTATTAAAATGCATTCTAGGGCTATATCTTTTCAGGTTAACTATAATCGCTTTACTT
>SJVG01000926.1:0-14414 GCA_034774675.1 Scedosporium minutisporum
GTTAATTAGTGTATTTTAATAGCTCTACTTCGTAGATGATTGAGGTCAGCGAGCCTGGCTGGCTTAAACTACTCCTTTCGAATATAGTTATCGATCCCCAGAACATGGGTTCCTGACCCACGAAGACTAACAGGGGTGGCACCATCGGTCGTGGCGTCCCAGCGCCCAGCGATTGACCATACCCATCAGAGATCGAAGTCTTGCTGAGGCTTGAGCTGAGTGATCTGTAGTGTACCTTGCTGGATTTCATGTTTCCCTTACGGGTCACCGGCAAGCTGGCTTAGTAGCTTCAATCTTCCGATTTGCATGGATGAAAAGACCTGTACTTCGTAGGTGCTTCGTCAGATATTAACATTGGTGGGGACGCCTCTGCATTTCCCAAACCAATCTAGCACAAGGTACCAAAATCGATACTATCCACACTACTGGGTTCTCACCAACCTCGCACTTCGGTGGTCAAGGCTGTACTAGCCGGCGAAGACGTCTGGGGTGTTCAATGTTTCCGGGACAAGCGTCATTCGCAATTGACGAATCGCCGGGCTGGTTTCTGTCACTGAAGCGTCGGGCCTCGAGGAAGAAGAAAAAATGTACTTCTGCATATTAGTGGAACTCCAGCTTTGCCACTATTTCCATATGTTCAAATCAGGACAATCCCTGACCTTGCGAGCTTCTGCGGACCCAGAAGATGAGCAAATCTATAAACCCACTTACTACAAGGTTTCCTTCCCTCGAGAACGAAAACGGATGATAGAACGAGAGGAACTGCAAGAAATATCGTAATCAAGATGTCGTTGCAAACTCGGACCTCACAATTGTTTAGCTTGGCTGGCCAAGCCAAGAATGGTGAGGAGGCCAAGTGGACTCCGTGAAGCTTTGTTTCCGACACGAAACGAAGCATGACTAGCATGCGGAAGGACCGCACAAGTCGGCACGGATATGATATCGGTATTACTTCTCCCCTGCTTGTAAGCTTTTCCCGTGATGATTTAACGTCCCGTGTCTAGGGTGGGTCGTGCGAAGTAGGCTCCACGATCAGAGTCAAGTGGAGTTTTAAGAGACCTGGCCAGGCTGTATGCTTGCTAGAAAAAATAAAATACAATAAAAAATTAAACTGGCTGGGACGGAACAGTTGGATCAGGCGAGGTTTTCGGTTGGCCAGCAATTAAACCTTTGAGTAGCCGGTGTTGGTGAGTATCTCGGATGCGGAACCGCCGAGTTATTTTCTCTGGTTTGAAGCATCGCCAAGGACATCGAAATCACTCACATCTTCAGCTTCCAGGGGCTGCAACTAAACTACGTTGTATGCCCGCTGATCGACGTTGTCAACCAGCCTGTTGGGATAGGAACCTGCTAGGTTCTTGACAGGGGTTGAGTAAGGCAGGAGAAGATGGCAGGTACTTTGTACTCTTCCTTCGTCCTCTAAATTCTCGCAAACCACTGCAAATTACGAAGTACATGACGCCAGTGACTTTTCGAACCGTGGTAACCCTGAGGACGAACGGGTGTGGGAGAAGACAAACACCGAGCCTGAGCTGAGCCAGCATTGAGGTCGCACCCCTGAGGTGACTGGTCAATGGTGCATGTGGCCTGGTGCTCTGACGATGGAATGGTGCCCAGCTGGGCACGTTGGTTTGGGTTGAGCATTCCGCCTGACTTACAAGTGCGTTGTGCAAGTGGGCGAGCGGAGCGATACCCCAAATTCCCGACAAGCCCAGAACTACTATACCGCAAAGTGCACGCTCGCACCTTCCAACGCGCTGTACATACGACGAAGTAAGCATCTGTCGATTCTGCCTGCTACTTTGTGATTGCCGAGGATCGCTTTTACAGTGGCGCTTGCCGTTTAACAATCTAGGTATGCCTTGCGATCTGGTATTTCTCTAGTCTCTCTGGCTGACAGCCAAGGCAGTTGAAGCTGTCTTGATCTTTCTGATCGCGTTGTTATTCCGCGTGTTGAGCCCACTTGCGTGGAATAGTGGCACGGGTTCCGCACTTGCCTTCCGGGCGCAATGACCAGCGCTAAGGAGTTGGGTGGTACCTGCTCACTATGGTTCGAGGACATATTAGGGCCGTTCCAAGGACACTGTGTACAAATCATGTTAATTGTGACCATTGGTTCTCGAGTGAAGTACCGAGGTACTTTTATCCTCGATCCTGGAAGCCGCGTCTCCCGATTCGTCACATCTCATGGGGTTTTTCAACTCTCTTGTCTTGCCCAGTGTGACCAGCTTCTTTTGTGACTTTTGGGTTGGGATTTCTCGTATCCCTAATGTACTGTTCCTAGCCCTTCCGCACAGGAGATAGCAATGGACGATGCGGCAGGCTACGGGTACTTCGCATGCCGGCTTGCGGCGACGCCGTGATGCACGAAGTAAAATTTCCACTCAAGGCCCTCGCCATTTATCAACTGATTTTTATCATCCCTCAGCTACGGTCGCAATCATTTTTTACTTGTCAAGTGTTCATGCTAACTAAAACCATTCCGCGGACTTGTGCGTCTCATGGAGGGGCCAAAATATGTACCTGCTTTTCCCTTGTTTCCTCCAATCGTGACCACAACGGCCACGATGCGAACCTGTTTTAGTTTACCGGGTGGGACAAGTTCTAACCTAGGGTTTGAGTCGCAGAGCAAAGGGTCAGAACCATGGAGGTTCAGAGCCTTTCTCCTTCAATGGATTCTGAGCTGAGCTTGTCCCCGTCTCAAGTATTTACAAGTACAACAAAGTGGTGCTCGATTCTCCAGTATATAGACTCTACAAGGAGGTCCTGGTTTGGTCAGTGGAGACCTGGAAGGTATTGATCCATTTGATTGATACAACTTGTAGATCTTCGAAATCGCATGGCACCTCCCAGCTCCCATTATCAATTTCATCATGGAGCACCAAATAACATTGCTGGCCAGGCGCCTTCCTCGAACGGGTACAATGAGAGTACCGCCAAGAGTGCAACCCGCACTAATTATCAATCCACTGATTGTGCACTTTGGGTCCCCAGCGAGCTTCAACGCTGGTAGGAGTGTACTTCGTACCTGTCGTCCTGTGCACCCCTGTGGGCCACCGGGTTCAACCCCTGCTCGTTGGGCTGATCCAGTGCTCCAAGGTTCAATGATCTGAGAGGTACGTGAAATGTAGGCTATTTCGTACGAACTACGAAGTACTTCGTCGTTGTAGTTCAGGTTTGTACTTCTAAAAGTACGAAGTGGTACAACAGGCGTGGAAGCCTAGGTAAAATTACTGCGTTAGTCACACACCACAATCTCACGCCAGTCCCAAGCCCACAAAAACCCATTGCACAACAGCGAGTCCACGCTGGGATGGTAGCCTTTCGGGACCGAACCTGGCAGGCGATTCTGTGGGTATTCGCTGCTTAATCTCGCCCCTCCCCCCTCCACACTAACTTGTATTGTAGTGTACTCTTGCTCTTTCCCCCGGCCGCTGAAAGAGAGAGGTAAGGCTTCCGGTCGGCGATGCCTCCACGAACAACGCCCCTGTGGGAGTGCCTGTGGAGGCCCAAGGAAGGTGGGTTTAGTGCACTTTCCCTCGCCTGACCCTGGGAACAGGTACTGAGATGTACAACGTTGTTGTACCCTAGTTTACTTCGTAAGAGTCTTCCCCAAGCCCATGCCCACCCACGCCCATGTCTCTCTATTCCTTGCCCGTGCCAGTGCTAGTGCATGCCTATCCATGTCCATGTCCTTCTTGTCCAAGCCCTCTAGGGTGGGTGATAGTATACTTTCTCCTGCGTCTCTTCGTAATGAGCTAAGAGATGCTCCCTAGCTCGAGTGGAATCACCATGGACCTGCTCCCCTTACTGGCCCGCCCCGTGGAGTTAGCACTTACACACACCACAGCACATTGAGGACTTGCTCCGTCCTTGCGCCCAGTAACTTCTTAGTACGAAGTGGGAAGTAGTTAGAACTGGCGTGGGCATACCTGCCGAACACTCCATATCGACCCTTTCACACCCCTCTTGCTCGTAGCGAAAAAGCCCCCCTTCCTCTGCTTCCTTCATGTTTTCCACAACCCTTCTCTCTTCTCGTGGAGGTCTCAGATCATACCAGCCTGCTCACCTACATGTACTCGCTCCTGTCTCACTCTGCACCACACACACACACCCCTATTGTCTTAGTTTGACCCTCCCCCTGTCCGCTCCTTACTTGTAGGGTCTCACGAATGTTTAAAGCATCCACCTCCCTCGCCTTGCCACGCGAAGCTCGAGTTCATTTTATCCTTTCTTGCCCGTCGAACCTCGCTCAAACCCTCCACTAACATAAAATCAACACGGCTCTCTCACTTATATCATTACTCTCTTTCAGAGTCGGTGTTCTAAACTCTCACCCTTCGCCGTCACTATCACCGGGTTGCTCCTCTGTTCTTTAGTCCTCAGTTTCACACACTCTCGTTCAGCTTCTGTCTATCTCGGCGGAGAGAAAACCCTCCATATGCATGGGCTTCGAGGCTCCTCATAGTTCAGGTCTTGATCAACAGTTACTTGATCCTCTTACTCGGTACGCGGAGGAAGCATACACACACGCGCCCCGACACCGAACAAACCCATTGGCCGACCAGCGAGAATTGCAGCGGGATCCCTTTTTAAGGGAGGACGACGACAGAATGGAGTACTACCCCTACCAGCAGGTGCAGCACCGGTTGCCCCAGACTGCCTACACCGGGAGTCTCTACCACACCCAAATTCCCCGTTTTCAACAACAGCAACAGCAACAACAAGTGCGCGAGATGCCGCCGCAGTTCCAGTTCCAAGGTCACCGCTGGATGGACCCATACGCGCGCAACTCTCTTCTCCAGTCGCACCGGACTGAGACGAAACCTAGGTTATCCAAAGGAGAGGTCGAGCAATTAGAAGCCGAATTCCAGAAGAATAACAAGCCTAGCTCAAATGTCAAGAAGGGCCTCGCTGAGCAGATGAGGGTGGAGGTCGCCCGCATTAATGTATTTACATCTCATCCCTTCTCTTCAATCGCGGTGGTGGCTTGCAAGCCCTGTCTAGGTCACCTCTCTCAACTGTTTGAAAATGGATTTTAAGCTGACTAGCCCTTTGGTAGAACTGGTTCCAGAATAGGCGTGCGAAGAAGAAGCAAGAGCTGAAGGCGCAAATGCAGGAGGCGAAGAACAAGGCTGAGGAAGACGTCAAGGTGGAAGTTTCCACAACGACCGATACCGAAGAGCCCCTCCCCTCGACCGAGCAACCAGACGACACCACGCCTACTAAGCCGACGATAAAGACGGAAATTAGCTCCCCCGGTCCGCTCTCTGATATGAATGTCCCTTCGACTCGGACGTCACCGCAACAGGAGCGTAGCCGACCCGAATCGCAGTCCAACACCACATACTCGAACCATGCATCTCCAGATGCTCTCAATTTTGCCTTTAACGCAGCCTCTGTCGATAGCGGCTCTTATGGCACCGCCCAGTGCCAGGATTTCTCCAGCATGATGGCAGTGTCCTGCCCAACGTCCGATCCTACAGCGATGTCGGTCTCAGCTCCGATGAACTGTTCGGTTGAAGGTAGCGCCGACGGAATCGGGGCCTTCTCGTACCCTTACATGATGTTTCCTGGCAGCACGGACGAGGTGACTTCGTTCGAGACGCAACTGCCAATGAAACGGGAAATGCCGATGGCGTACCAAGATGCGGAAGCTACTCAGCCGGCCATTGAAACCAGCTTTCACGATGTCGCGTCGGAGCAAATGAACCAGCAGGGATTCCGCATTAAATCACCACCCGCAGTTGATCTTGCAGGCCGGAGGAAGCGGCCAGGCCTCGCTCTCTCGGGCCTTCGGAGTACCTCGAACGGACCGACTACAGGCATGGACTTTGGCGGCGCTAGGCGTGTCGATCCGGGAAGTCCTATGCGGAGAGTTGCTTCCGCATCTGGATTCGGGCCCCAAGGTATCCGAAGGTTCCCCGCACAGCAAAGGCAGTTCAGTGACCGGAGGCAAGAGTCTCTTCTCCAAGCTGCCCGCTCACCTAATGTGATGGCTTCATCTCTCAATAATGCGATGGCACCGCCTACTCCCAGCACCCCAGTGGTTGCGACGCAACAGTCCCTACGCGAGGCCACCGTCTCTTCTAACTCGTCATCCGAGGACAACGGACCTTTCCTCGTTTACTCGGAGGTGCCTACACACCACCCCTCAGCCTTGGATCAGAGCCTTAGAACGCCGCCTGCCACCCCCGTTACCATTGGAGACACATTCACTCACTCTATTGAGGCGACGCTTGGCTTCGCGCCTTCTGATGAGGCTCTTCTTACACCTGGCGTTGAGTTCCCGATGAGGAGCAATGAGTTCTGCCTACCAAATTATGTGTCCGATGGCTATATGAGCCAGCCCTCGACCCCTAGCTTCCCACCACCACAGCTGGCCATGTCGACAGCTTACTACGCGTCTATGCCTAGCGGAAACACGGAATTCAACTGGACCGACGCCACGATGGTCTCCAAGTCTTCCCCTCATCAGAGCCACAGGCGACAACTACAGTTCAACAACTTTACGGCTCAGGACTTTAACGGCGGCAAATAAACGCCAATGCTTTTTTGCCTTGCCCATTCTGGTCGATATACCTTCTTCGTCATACATATTATCATCATATAGACCAAAAACGATAACATAACATTTTTCTCTCTTTTTTTGCCTTTTCCGTTTACGACGTTCATGGAGCTGGGTAGCGGGGCGTACCGGTTTCCTCATATTCGGCGGTTGTCTTCACGTCATCTCTTCATTAGTCTTCTTCATACAGCTTGTTTTTTATTTTGCTCGACAACTGAAAAAAGCGAGTTCTTCGGCAACAATTGTACCATCATGACAGATATGGGATTAATGTGGGATTTTCTTTATTTTTTCTTCTTCTTTGAGTAGGGGTTGTGATGTTATGCGATGGAGGAGGGGGCAGGCAGGTCAATGTTCTTCCTTGAGCGACCAACCAAGCTTCTCATAGCCTCAGCCACAACCGCAACGCTCCACCATCGCGTTCGATCTCTCCCTTCAAATCCCTCGGGCGGCGTTTGGGCCCTTTGGATGAATCAATTACGAGAGGTGAATGAGGCCTGGGGGGATATCGAGTTAGGGTTGCCTTCCTCTTCCGTCGTCGCACTCTCTGAAGCAGTTACTTTCTTCTATATTTGCTTCTCTTCTTCACATATTCTCCTTTACAAACGATTGGAGAAGCAGCAGCGACTTAATTTTTCTCTCTCTTTTTTGGGTTAATGTAATGGCAGCGAAACAAAACGGAAAGGCGATCTGGATCTTATTTGAACGGATTCCATTGAGGGAGAAGAAGAGCCTCGATCGAGTAAGGAGAGGCCTGTACCGATGGGAGGAGGTGTTTAGGACATCCGGGCGGCCCTTTGGGAAGGGAATTGGGATAGTGTACTCTTTAAACAAGGGAAATGGAATACCCCGATTTTCATCACCATGACTTGTGTTTGGTGTTGGCACGATGCGGTTTGTGAAGATGCCCATGATTGATAGAGGAGGTGCTCGGTGTGTTTTGGGCACTGCATAAAGTCGGGTTTCAAAATTGAGAAGAGGGCTCACTTGGACGAGATGCCGCCGTGAGAGATGGACGACGCCTTCTCATCAGAATAGTATATTTACATTGTCGCAAACAGGGCCAGGAAAACCCAGCCCGGGTCGTACATACACTGTTTATACCAATGCCTATATCTACCGACCACTTCCAGAAGGCAGGGAGCAACGGATAACCTTACATACATATTTCGTCAGCACGTGAAGGCACGTGCAACTAACAAGGTTTAGCGTCAGGAAGGAGATAAAAAACAACGTATTCCTACTAGGAAAGGTCTCAACTTCCAGGGATCAACAGGAACAGGGACATCGAGGTCCAAAAAAACAGAGGCGGGAAATTGTTGTTTAGGGTACGTACCTTGCGCTATCTTTCTCGGATCGGCTCGGAACATCGATCATTAATAATGAGATATTGATCGGGACTCGGGATCTGGGGGACGCGTGCTTATGCCGACGGAGTGCGGACGGACCCGGTCTGGGACTCGGCCGATGAGAATTATTCCTTGTGCGGCTCCGGTTACATCCTCCGAGGGAGAAAAACAAAAGTAGGTGATGTTTCCGCAGATTTGAAAACAAATGTAAATGAAAATATCAAGAAGCAGAAAAATAAAATAAAAATAAAGAAGAACAATCCAAAATAAAATGGCTAACTGTACAGTAATAATCAGAGCATCTTAACCATATTCTGACGGGTAAGGGTTTATAGAAACGAGCGGTCACACAGGCGATAGTTGAGTGAGTTCAAATGTACTCTGAATTTGATGTTCTAACATCGTGGGAATCTGTTACAAGTTTCTAAAACAAGGCAAAAAAAAGATCCATCCGCCAAGTCCTCTCTTCTCTTACACACCCATCGCGTCTAACCCTCCTTTTATTCCCAATACACAAAGGAGAAAAAAAGAGCTAGGCCAAACATAGTCATTCCCTCATCGCCACCCACGTTTCATCCAATTCTATAGATTCCACCTGGGGAGCGACCAAAGTGAACGAGTTTCGTCGACCTTTCTTCTGATCGACTTGTGGTCGAATAGTTTAAGCGTTGGGGGACTTGAGGGTGAAGCTCTTAGCGTCCTGGGCGAAGGGAACACCGAGCTCAAAGAGCTTGACGACGGCGGCGGAGAAGTCCTTGAAGAAGGCGTCGTTATCCTTAGCGTAGAGCTCGACCCACTTGCGGAACTCCTTGTCCTGGACAAGAGCCATGTCGGTAGGCAACATCATAAGGCTCTTGGTCTTCTTGTCCTCGTACTGTTTCAGGGGGAAAGGTCACCGCGTTAGTAATTTTATCAACACAGCGCATTAAAACCAGCCTCGTCGTGAGTCATAGCTTACCTGAGCGGGGCCGTCCCACTTCCTCCACTGCCACTTCTCGTCAAGGAGAAGGCGGTAGAAGTCATTGGTCAGGACGGTAGGAGAGAAGGTCCAGGGGCCATCGAAGCCGCTTCGGTTCTTGTGGGTGCGGCCGAGGGCGTGGGCACCGGAAAGGGCAACAATCTCCTGATCGTTGAAGCCCATTCGGTAGAAGATGTCACGGATGTGCTTGGGGCCCTGGGCCGCATCGGGAAGACGGCCGTCGGGAGTGCAGGCAGAGACGTCACCGTCAGTACGGCCGGGCCTGTAAGGAATCTCAGGCCCCAACATCTCCTGGATGGCGCAGACACCACCGAGTATCCAGAGATCCGAGTAGGTGATCCAGGGGAACTTCTCTGCTCAGGTTGTTAGCCACGGTCTGCGTAGAACAGAAGGGAACACACAATTCTCAATTGAGCTTAGATGGGGCCCAAAACTCACGCTTAACGGGCTCCAGGAAGTCACGGGCAGCCTTGAGACCGGCATTGGCACCGTGTTCCGACTCGGGAGCGAACCTCATGGTCGCGCCGTTGCTGCCACCAGTGCGCGTCTCCTTGTCATAGGTACCGCTGGCGTGCCAGGCAAGACGGAGGAGGACGGGACCGTAGCTGCCATCGTCGTACTCGTCGTTCTCCTCAAGGCGGTCGGCAATGACGTTGTAGACCTCCTGGTAGTCCTTCTGGGTAGGCTTGAACTCCTTGATGGAGGGGCTAGAGCCGCCCTGAGTGAAGAAGTAGTAACCAGCACCACCGGCCGCGGCGGCACCAGCGATCCAGATCAGGGGAGACGAGCCACCAGACTTGCCAGCCTCTGACGAGTTATAGCGGCGACCGCCCTGGCGGAGGACTTGCCTGGGAGCAGCGACGAAAGCGGTGCGACGGGTGGTGGTTCGGAGCGCCACACGGGCGAATTGGCGGGTAGTCGAAGCCATCGTGTGATCTGTGTAAGAGGAGAGGAGGAAATACTGAAAATACTATTCAGTGCAAGGTCAGAAACAGGCCCGGATAGTGTGAGTGTGAGAGAGGGGGGAAATAGCTGATCGAACTGGGAGATTTCGGATCAGATGGATGGGGAGATCGGCGACACAGCTTGATAAGCACAAGCAAGGCCGAAAGAGAGTACAAAGAATCAAAGTCCCCAAAGAACAGAGCTCAATGAATTAAGAGGGAGGAAATAGGGAGTTCTTACCTTCCTAAAGATGCCCGGATGGAATTAGAGGTGAAGAAAAAGGAGGGAAGAAGAGAATGGAGTGACGAGAAACCGGGGGAAATCGAGAGAAGCCCGAGATACAATTGTATCGAGCTGAGAGGGAACAGATCGGGTTTCGCTTCAGAGGGGGGCCTTCCCCGTTCCACTGCTCTATTGTGGGGACGTGATGGGCAGGATGAGCGAGAATGCAAATTGAAGTGTTCTGATTGGCCGAAATGGTCCAAAAGGCTCGGGATCCACACAGTTGGCCCGAACAGTTCGGACTAGCATGAGGAAGCTCCAGGCGCTACTTGGTCAAGACTGATGCAGCTCCGGATCTACCTTCGGTAGCTCTGCCTCTGTGCTCGAGTGCCTGTTCTCGACCAAGGAGCACAAAGGTGGAGAGCTCTATTGTTACTCGCCGGGATATCCATCCAGAACGTTTCAAAGACCGAGGTTCTGGAAAACGGAGGCGGACACCAATGGCGTAGACTCTGCTGAGGTACCTCAGACACGGAAGTACACGTACCTGAGAGAAAGCGTTCAGAATAATTTGATGCATTATCAATTTATCGCCCACAATAGATCCCGACAGACAATCTTGGACTCCATTGTCCTTAACCCTCCGAGAAGCAACCTGACAACCCATTATTTCCCATGCCTGCCGAGTAACCCTATCTAACCCCAAGTTGAGATAAGGAGTGCAACTCGGAGAATACGGACTTGGAGCTGGTTACCTCAGCCACCAAACTTTGACAGAAGCAATAAGCAAAAAGAGCATGTCCAGCAGAGTGAGAGCGACATTGGTACCTTGAGAGTTTTTGTGGCAAAAGGTTCCGCTTGGCGCTGATTAAACACCTGTCCACCATCAGTCCTGTAGTGTATATACTTCACCGATGTTTCACTTCAATGCTGCAGAACTGATCCGTTTGTGTGCGCATGAGGGTTCTCTGCAAGGACAGGACTTGAATTGTCGAATGAATCGTCTGATCGGAGCATTATATTCAGGCCAATTGGCCCGTAATAAACAGTGCCGGTGGTACCAAATGTTTTCTCTCCACTAGGTGAGAAGCCCATCGCCGAAGCCCTGTTCAACCCTGCAGAAAACGCCGCATCACATCATCTCAGAGAAGCACCATGCCAGCCAATGGATCAATCAATCCCTCAAAGATGCCTCAATTCAAGTGCTTTTGCAATGGTTAAAATGCGAAGATCCGAACCCGCTGATGTTCCATAATAATTGCTCAGCCTAGCTGCTTTAGAAAATTCTTTCTCCACGGAGCGCGCTTTCTCCATTTCACCAGCCGTGCCGACGTGCCCCAAAAAGGACGTTTCGGCCGCACGTGTTTATTGAGCTTCCCCCTTCGCCAAAATCGCCCTGCAGCTTCCATTCTAGCGACACGCCATTTCCAATGGTCTGACGCCAAATCCCGTGACTTTTGCCAAGCCCGTGTCAATGTCCTTTTCGGGCATGGTGTGGGTTCTTTCCAATTCTGGTAATAATTTCGTATGCTTGATGTGCCGCATCGAGCTGCAGAATAGAAATAGTAGTACTAGAAAGGGTTTGCTCTATAATAGACATCGGATAATCAATATTGCTGTCGACGTTCCACGACGGGAAATGACGTCCTCGCATCAAAGTGGCATGTTTTCCGTCGGGACATCACTCTCGTCGACAACACTGGGAGGACCCTTAATCTCCGCCCTTCTAACAAAGTCCCGGCCTGTCGAAGGAGAGCACCTTCGAAGGGTTGTAGTTGTGGTTTCCAACCAATGAGGACCTGATCGCATATATGTCCAATCCGCCTGATCAGCACCACTCCCACGAACCCATGCCCATGTCCCCGGGTCCCATGAGAGATCAATGACGAAAGTCATCCTGGCAGTAACAGCTAAGAGAAACTCGCGCCTGTCCCGCGCTCCGGATACAAACCAGTCTTCTCCTCTTCCTCTTCCTCCTCCTTCTCGAGGAGAGAAAGTGAAGGTAAAGGAAAGGGGAGCCGAGCTGTACACAGGCCCGGGCCAGTTGTCCCATGATGTCAGCTCTGTATTTGATTCTGACCATCGCCCGAGTGCGAACTATCATGTACGAGGTAAAATAATAATAAATGACCTCCCGGCAAGCGCGAGAGACGGACGGCACCCCAAGAACCAGAACATTCGCTTACTCGACGTCGGTTCCGTGGCGAGTGAGGCGAGTCTGAAGTATCTTGTCACATGGATAAGTTCTATTACAAGTGGTCTGGGACTGACTTGACACAACACAGGTATGCCTTTTCTATCATTTCTTGTTGGCTAACTAGAGACCAAGAGCTACATCCTTACACTACATGAAAAGACTACATGAGTAGATGAAACTCGGCCTCCGTCTCCACATAGTATTCTCTCAGCGCATTGGAGTAAGGCCTCGCCTCTCATGCCTTGTCGCTCGACACCCCTCCTTTCGCTTCCGTTCCGTCCGTTCCACATGGAACTCTCCCCCCAACGGCGAGAATGCCCGCCGTTCGAGTCGCGATAAACTCATTATTGATGCCGAAGAATCCAACCGCCGTGATATTTTTTCCCCTCGCCAAAAAGAAGGCGGATAATGAAAAGAAGAAGAAAAGGGAAAAAGAAAAGGTAATAAGACCGCAAACATCGATGTGTGCCGTGCGGAAGAGGAAGAAAGAACACGAAACTATAATACAGAGTAGTCCTAGGTGTTTAAAACAACCTTCGAAATTCGACTCGATAGGGGCCCATTCGTCGGGCCTTGCTCGGGTGACCGGATTTCCGCCGAAAAAGACCCTCTTCCTAGTTGAAGCTGGCTGGGCCCTGAGCATCAGGGCTCACATCTCCGTGAAGGTCGTAATACGTCCAGTATTTGGCTTCTGCCTTCACCTTGGTAGCATCGTCGAGCTCAGCCAAGATCAGGCCGTTTTCCTTATTTCCGGCCCGTGTCTTAGAATACACTGATACTGATGGGGGACTAGAATCATGCAAATGTTAGTTCACGACATCAAAACGGTTGACGATCATAGAAAGGGAATGGGGAAAAGAAGCTTACCCAAAGGTCTCACGATCCAGGAGTAGGAACTGCTTCATAGCATCCTTGCCTCCTCTCTGCTGCAGGTATGAAAAGTAACTGCGCGAAAGTTCCTTCTTCACGGCTGCTGATAGACGACTCTTGGTGCGAAGTTGTTCAAACAGTTGCTGGATGCGCTCGGCATGTTGCGGCTCCAGCGTAACGCTCGTAGGCTGCTGGAGCTCGAACTCGATCCACTTCTCCCAAAAGATCCTGCTGTCGCCGTACCACTGGAGGTTCTTCGAGAAAACAGCACGAGCCTCGTCAACAGATCCCTTCTCCTTCCAGAGCAAGAACGCCCACTCCGTCACCAAGGCTGCCTTGGTGTATATATCAACATGAGGCGAGTCGATTTGACTCTTGTAAACCTCAATAGCCGCATCAAGACCGCTCTGGCGCCTTTGGAGATGGGCCCACGAGACGATGGCCTCGATACAATCGGGTAGCTTCAATAAAATCGCAGCATGGATGTCCCGCGCGATATCGATGCGACCACAGCTCTCCTCAAAATATGCGTACTGCATGCGAATTCCGGGTCGACTGATGGGAACGAAGAGCGTCGCTGCCCGTTGGTAGATGTTGCGCACTTCCTCCTCCTTGTTTCCGGGTTGCGACGCCATCCAACGAGCATATCGGAACCAAAACTCATCGTAGAAGGCGCACGCCACTAAGCATCTCTCGTACAGGAACATAATCCGGGTGGTATCGCCCTCGGCTTCCTCAAAGTCAAGATATTTTCGCCAATTCTGGAGCTGGGGATGTTCGAGCTCCGTCACATGGAAATAGGGGCGCTTAATTTCCGACTCGTACGTCCATCGCTTCGTCGTTTCGGATTGGGTGCGCGTGAAGATGTCGTAGTAGTGGCTATCAATCTTAGTCCTAATATCGCGTTCTACTTCGAGTTCCGATCGTGGTTGACCACCGTAGGCGGCAGCCTCTGCGGCAACCTCAGACTTGAACCTGGCGAGCGTCTGTTCAGGTACCAATTCGGCGATGGGGCGCGACTGGGATAGTTGGCGAAAGCGTTCGAAATAACGCGCATATTGGTGCATGGGGATCTGAATGATTCGTATGAGAATGGTAAAGACTCGATCGTGAGCCTCCTGACGCTCCTCGTACTCGATATACTTGTCCCAGAAGGGGTGGGCAAGGAAATCGAGGCCTACGGCGGTAGCGCCCCGCTCAAAGAGCCTATTGAGAGAGTCAACGTTAGTCTAGCAGAAGTCCGCGAACCCCACAGCGGCTCTGGGGAGGGAGGGGGGCGTGGGG
>SJVG01000927.1:0-14392 GCA_034774675.1 Scedosporium minutisporum
GGTTTGGTGGAGGGTGTTGCCGCAGAAGCCTGGTTTCTGTTAGCAAGAAGAGGAAGAGAAGAGGAAAAGGGGGGGGGACTTACACTCGCTGCCGTACTCGGCACCAAAGTATTTGTTGCCATCACAAAATTCCGCACACTTATCCAACGTCATATCCGCCGAAGCCGTAGCCTTCGCATCGAGAGCCCTCACGCCATTAGCTCCTTCCTTCCAGCAACCCACGAGACCATACGGCCCAATGGGGCTGGGGAAATGCTCATCCGGCGTCGGAGTCGCAGTCGGGGCCCCAGTCGCCGTGGTTGAGTAAAGCTCCAACCTATTCCCAGCACCGCAGTACTGCTCGTTGTTACCAGAGCACACCATGTCGCACTCGGAAAGCGGCGCCTCGGACGACGTGGAATCAAGAGAATCGCCGCAGAAGCACTCGCGGCCGTACTCGGTGCCCCAGTAGATGTAGCCGGCGCAGTAGGACATGCAGGATTCGAGGGTCATGGAGTCGGAGGCGAAGGAGGCGTCTTTGAGGGCGCGGATGCCGTTGGTGCCTTCTGTCCAGCAGGAGAGGAGGACGTAGCCGCCCATTGTTGGGCGGTGAGAAGGAAGAGTTTGGGTGGGGGTGGCAGAGGTAGAGGAAGAAGCAGAGGAAGAGGCTGAGGTTGAGGCGGAGGCGGAGGTAGAGTCAGAGGAAGAAGGAGAGGAAGAAGGAGAGGAAGAGTCAGAGGCAGAGGTAGAGTCAGAGGAAGAAGTAGATGCAGAAGATGATGCAGAAGAGGAGGCAGAAGAGGAGGCAGACGAAGAGTCAGAGGAAGACGTAGAGGAAGACGTAGAAGAGGGGCCAGAAGAAGAGGTAGAGGAAGAATCAGAGGAAGAGGAAGAGGTCGAGGCAGAACTAGAGGTAGAAGTCTCGGGGTCGGCTGATGTAGCATCGCTCGTGGGCACAGCTGAACTTTCCTGGCTCGTCGAGGCAGCCGAACTCGACGAGGATGACAAGGATGGCGATGAAGACGAGGACGGTGAAGATGAAGACGAGGACGATGGATTCGCGGTGACAGAGGTTGAGGAATCAGCCGATGTAGTATCACTCGTGGGCGCAGCTGAAGTTTCCGAGCTTGTCGAGGCGACCGAACTCGACGAGGATGATGAGGATGATGGGTTCGCGGAGGTAGAGGTCGAGGAATCGGCCGATGTAGTATCACTCGTGGGCACAACTGAAGTTTCCTGGCTCGTCGAGGCAGCCGAACTTGACTCCAACGAAGACGACGAGACAGCCAAACTAGACGAGGATGCCGAGGACAGCGAGGATGACGGACTGGCGGTTGAGCAAGTGGCCACTCCGGTAAACTCTCTACACGACCCGCCAATCTCATCAACGCTCCTAAACGCCTCGGTATACTCCCCAGCACTAATGTCAATCGTCGATTCAAAGCTCAACCCCCCAGGAATCGTCGTCGAGCCAGAGAAGAATGTATACCCACCATAACAATTCCCCTTGGTCAACGCCAACGTCATCTCCTGCAGCAGGCCCACGGGGCTGGTGTCGCGCTTCGTCTTGTACGCGATCTTAGCGCTGACAGCCTGGTCGGCGACGTCGTTGCGAACCGCGGCGGTCAAGGTGAAAGCGCCGGAGGTCTGGAGAAGACAGGTTTGCTGCTTCTGGAGGACGACTGCGTCTTGCATGGGGTAAGCGTTTCCGTTGTTGTCGAAGGGGAGTTGGTCGCCGGTTTTCTTGTTGATGGTTATGGTGAAGGAAGAGATGCCGCTGGAGGCAGGGATTGCCGTGTTGATGGGGAAGAACTGGAAAGGGCCTTTCGTTAGCTTCTACAATGATGACGAGGAAATAAATAAAAATCCTACAGCAAAAGAGTCGTCAAAGCCTCTGCCGATACCGCTAACTGTCAGAGTCCTCGAGCAGGTGGAAGACCCGCAGTTCGAGCCCCCATTTCGGTCCTTGTACGTAACGGTCACACTCTGGATGTCAGCTAGGGCCAGCTCCGTCGTTCGAACGCGAATATACCCAGTCCACTGCAGCGTAGTTGCACCGCCGGCATTCAAAAGTAGCTGCAGGTTGACGGGCTTAACCATGTACGGCTGGACGGGACTCGTGAGAATTACGTTCTTAGGCACGACGTCAATCATGCGTCCTAGGACATTCTGGCAGGTGCTTTGGAAAACGGTGTTGTCGGCCATGGCCTGCATCGTGGCATTGCCGTCCGAACTGAAGACTTTAAAGTCGGAGTTATGGCCCAAGCCGACGGACGGCCCCTTAATGAGAGGGTTGTCGGTAGAGTCGTCGAGATACTCCGTCACGATATGGTTATCGTACGTGGCGGGAGTAGAGTCGAGCGGCGCGCGGTCGTTAGGAAACTGGCCGGAAGGAACAAGGGCAGGAAATTCGGTGCTGTGAACGCCACCGAGGGAATGGCCGCAGGCGACGAGCTGGATCATCTCGAATTCGTCGAAGCCCATACGGCTGAACTGCTGCTTAAACGTCAAGACGGAGTTGCCGACCTGAGGCACACCCGTACTCCCCTTCCTCGTAGCATCCACGCGGCCGTGCCGAACGGGGATGACAGGACCATCGCAAGCACGCACGGAAGTATAAACGCCGAGGGCAATCAGATCCGCCACACTCGTCCTCTTGCTGAAATACGGCGCCATGAAGGACAGGGTCCGGCCGAAACCGGGGCCGGCATTCTCTCCGTTCGTCAGCTCATACTGCAGCGAGCCGTCGAGTCCTCCGGTGCCGAAGAATGTGTTCGCCGTGGACATGTCGTGAAAGCCGGTGCGGAGCCACTCGGCGGCGTTCTGGCGGCCGGCACCGGAGCCTTGGTTGTCGCATGGATAGACAAGATCTGCGAATTTGCGGGCCCTAAAGTCGAAGACTTGGTACATGATCTCCTCGAGATCGTCGATGGCGTTGGGCCATGTTGGATCGGCGGCGGCGCTCACTGCCAGGGCAGAGAGGCAGAAGAGGGAGGATAGCCTGGACCACATTGTATCTCAAACTAAATGATGTCTGAGAGGGAATGGATCGATATAGCGAAAGTTGTATGGTTATATTTCAGTCATGAAGAATTGCCTGGAACGAGTGTCACTACCCTTTGGATCTCAATGGACCAGGTAAGGCCAGGGAAACGAAAGAAATCCCAAAGACCAGGACTCGACGCGCAACAGCTCGAGAGCGAACAAAAGTTACCTCCATCAGGAAACAAGAGGGAACGCCCAGACCGAAGGCCAAGCCGTAGATATACCGGAACTGCGGTGCCACGTCTCGAACCCAAGAGGTTGGTCCATTACCTTAGTAAACCGGGATCAATTCAATTCTCTCTGCATAAGAACTTCCAACTCTGTCCCACTACTGCCTGTGTGGCGCCCTTGGCTCATTTGCTTCGACGCGAAGGGAGTTCACGCACGCACAGAATGTGGAGAGCCCCACCGCCCATTCGGTCATGAACAGTTCCGCGGATTTCCTCTGATCCTTGGCCTGTGGTGCACAAGGCTTCCCGAATTGGGTGCCATTGCCAGTGCCATCGTCGGTGCCAACGTCGGTGCCATCGTCGTTCGATGCCAGCTTGTGTTAGAATGCGAGCGATTCGTTGAGAGTACCTATCCTCCACGAGTAAAGGTGACCGGACGATCGACTCCTACAAGCTCTGAAAACAAGACGTGTGAGATAAGAGAGGTCTGGGCTGGGCCGGTGGGCTTGGACCCGACAGAGGTGCACGTTTTCCACGATTCGTAATTCTCCTTGGCTCACCTACATACATATACGAGGTGGAAATAGCCTGCGGACGCCACACAGGCTCGGCATGCGTCCGAACGGGATAATTGACAGGGGTTCAGCGAAAAAAAATAGCAAGCACGAAAAAAAATATGCAGGGCCAGCGAAGAAAATTGGTGAAGAGTGGAGATGCCCAGCTTCTACACGAGTCAAGAAGGGAACTGGCCAAGCGCCAAGCTCAGCTCGGAAGCGTGGGCACTGGGTGATATGATATCGCTGGAGCTGAGGTTGGCAATTCCTGCGTCGTGACTGGACGAGTCCTTGTTAATATTGATCTATCTATGGAGAAAGGACAGGGAGAAAGCCAGAGTCCCGGTTGCTCGATGCGGGCACCTGTGAGGAACGAGGGCATGCCAGCTGTATTCGAAGCGCTTCATCCTCGTCCATACCAGCTGTGCAGATCATGTCCTGTTCATCGACTTACTTCTGTATGTACGTGTACTGCATACCATTTAACTAAACTCGGTTTTCGCACTTGAAAGCTGGCGCAGTCGGGGCAGACTATCATATAAGTACAATCAAGACGTTTGCAAGAATGTTGATAGATGAATGATACTCAAAACGCCGGAGATAATGGATCAATTGACGTAGTCTGCCCTGGATCTGCTGGAGATTGGCTGCTAATGCCTGGCAGCATATCAATTGATCTAGCAACGCACTCGATAAACGTTCCAAACATGGCTTCAATCCGGAGATTCTCCCTGCCGCAGAACAAGACGAGCTACCCTACTAGTTCACGTTCACCACTTTGCCAGGGTCTATCAGTTGGGCTGATCTGTCTCTGCCTTGGCTTCTAAGAAGGGCTGTCGGCACAACTGCCTTACTCCTAATGTGCCAATGCCACCATTTGATGACTTGTTGAATCGGGCGCCGTATCTTCCATGACCAAGCGACGAACCCGTCAGGATTCGCGAGGAATTGCACAATCGTTCTCTCATTCCGAGGCTCTCTTCCTATTCTCTTCCGCAAGGGCACCCAAGGAGTCCCGAATCTCTTTCAGCCGCTTGCCCTCCCCCCAGTCGACAATGTTCCGGACAAGTCTGCGGAACTCAGGTAGTCCCTGGGTTTCTGGTGAAAAAAGCTATCGATTTTCCGCATGTAGTAATCCGACTCGTTGTGCTTCCACGAGACGTAGAGCCGCGCCTCCATGCCGCCCATGGCGATGGAGAAAGCCGCGCTCTCAATCGATCGGATCCCATCGCTTCTGCACGTTCTCAGTTACTCGCCAAGGCGTTCGGCAAGCTTTACACACGAGGAAGAACCGCCGAGGCATCGATTTGTCGTGGCCCACATGGTTTCGCCTCCCGAAGGCTCGTCACCTTTGAACTCGACGACGACGAAGAACGGATACATCAAGCCTTGGTCATTCGCCACGGTGTCTGGCCCCATGGTGATGAGTTAGGCCTGCTGCTGCGGGAAGGCGGTGCGGTTATACCCATAGAGCAGGTCGGGTACCGGGTTGCTCACTCTGAATTGCAGTCCGGTACTGGGGACGGCATGATTGCTCAGGGGCAATCTGAGACTGAGTTTGAGACTGCTTGACAATTTGGGATCACGGAATATTGTGGTCAGGCAATAGCTCTCCAGGTCGCCTTTCGTTGCGTCCATCTCCAACTCATACAAACCGGTGTCTAGAATTAGTTCATCTAAAGCTGGACTCGGAGAGTTCCGATAGCGGCGTATTTCATCGACATTGCGTGCGTAACTCATCTCCGACACCGATCTTGTAAGTTTCCTCGAGATATGATCGTCGGCTGAAGGGCAGAGATGGCTATCAGACCTGCAATGGTTCTCTCTGTCCTCTTGGTCCAACGACAAGAGCCACTGCGAAACGAAAGTTGACAGGCTCGCGGGGAGAACAGGGATGAACCGGATCGACATGGTGTACGAGAAACGGGGCGTAGGAATGTTTGGGATGTCTTGGCTTCGGCTGCTGTAGGATCATCTGCACGAGCTTCTCCATTAGGGACTAATCTGACTGAATAGTTCGGGGGGATAATATACCTCGTCCGCCTGTTTATCGCCTGCAACTCCAGACTGTTGCGATTCTGTCTCCTTTTCTCGTGATCCATTCACAGCCGGCAACAGATCAATCTCAGAAGTCATGTCGAACCATCCCTTCTTGAACTACAATGGTTCCTCCCGAACGGGATGTCTGTTCACGGGAGATTGTCCTCTCGGGCCCTGCGCGAATACTGCATCTGATCAGAAAGTCAGCGGTCCATTCTGTGAAGAGCACTAGGGGCATACCTACCAAAACAACTGCTTTCAATAGCATCCAACGACTCGGATCGCGCCAGACAAGGGCCATGAGTGCGCGATTCGGAAACTCTGCTGTTCGTGACGAAAACTGTCCCGTTGTGCATGAAGAAGGGGTGAGCTTCTTTTTTTATAGCTGAATCAATCTGGCTAGCGGACAGACTTGCTGAGTGCTTGTTTGTTTTGTCGCAAGAAAGTCGCAGAGCTTTATTTTGGCGGAGGTGATATTTTTGACTTGACGTTATGAAAATTCTGGGTGGCAGCATGTGGAGGAGGCTGAGAACCATCGCTCACGAGCATTCCTGCTCCAGTGGGGAAGCAGGAACAGTATGAGAGCACCTAATGGATTTCAGAGTCACTGCTCAGGCCCATCCTCCAGCATCTTAGAATCAACAGCATCAGACAGTCTGTGAGAAATCTTGCTTTTAAGTGTGCCCAAGTCCAGCCGACTTGCATTGCTGCCACTATGGGCGGAGGCTCCCCATCTCGGAACACAAAATGGCTCTTTCCTGGGGAGGACAGTTCAAAATATCGTCATCCCGGATATGAAAGGAGACGTCCTTGGGCAAATAGTTGCGAATGCTGGTTATCCGGAACCTCGAGGATCGCCTTCTCTGGGGTCGCCTTGTCCTCTATTACCACGACATGACTCGATTGTCTTCTAGACCTGGGCATTATCCCGATCTGCGCGTGCAAGAGTATCCCGTGATGCAAGTGGGGAAGAGTGGCTATCTAGCGATATCTCGTCTCGTATTGTGACATGGCGGGAAAGGTCTGTAGAAGTTTCTCCGTTTCCTCTATTCCTCTCTAAACAAAGCCTCATCGTAATCTCAAGTATGTGGGTTCACGTAGTAGATCGTCCATGGCCTGTTCGTCCCCGGCGTCGCCCCCCTGAAGTAGATTTCGTTAACAAATCCTCTGTTTCTTTGAGGCATCAAGGGAAGCTCCTCTGATATGCTCCCAGCAATTGAAAGAGCCACTTTTCGATTTCGTGTAGTAACTAGGATTCGGCCCTCGTCGTTCCACGGGAGGTGATTGTAAATGCTCTGTTGCTTTTCGTTAGCTTCGGAGAGAATATCCTCGTCGTCAGCATGATGATAAGGAACCATTTTCCGGCGACCTTCGACTTGAGATAACCCCAGACGACGTATTTCTGGTTTTCGGCGCATCGCAATCAATACATTCCAGTCTGTTTTAGAATATCGGCATACGCCTGCTCAAAGGTAAGGTGGTTAAGAACGGCCATCCATAAGACTGAACAGTCTGGTCGATTTCCTTCGACCCGATATGCCAGTTGAAGGACGGCTTGCGTCTTGCTAATACTACCGAAAATAACAGCTCTTTCACAGCCACTCAGTGTAAACAGCTTCTCACCAAGCCTGTTGAGGTGCTCGCCGCAATCTACGAAACGTTCGTTTTTTCGGGAAGGGAACCAAGAAATCCGAAAAGCCCTCGGGCCTTCTGAAAGGAATAAATCTTTGATCCACGCTCATGTGCGATGTTCTTGAATTCCTCTTGAATCATGTCAGGCACCTCAGCATTCTCTTGCAAACCTTGAAGACTCTTTTTATTCGGATCTTGCTGGACAACTCGAACCAACGTAGACGCAATCCCATCCTAGATAGCCACTTGTCTAGATTTGCGCCGTAGCCCCTAGAATTTTGAGTGGTCCCTCAAGCCATGCACAAAGATAATGTGATTTCATCAGTCAGGGCGAAATCTTTCGTATTCTGGGTAAGGAGGGGAAGTAGTTTAGTAGCGAGATTTCAGACTTGAGGCGGTACGGGCCGTCCCTAGCGCAACTTATCCTAAATGGGTGAACCCGATTCTGACAGTTTAATTTATGTCGGTTCTATCGGGACGAGGCTTTGCAGCGAGTATATGCTAACGTAGACGACGTAGTACATGATGGTCAACGCTTCAATCAAAAAGATATCTGGAGATTTTCCTCTTAATGCATGCCTTCATACCCTGCCCAACTTTTGACAAGGCCCCCTGCGACCTGAGGTCCTCGATCGTCAATTTATCTCGCCGACATACTCCATCAAACATTCGTGCCCTTTGTTAAAGTTCCCTCATAAGCCGCGAAAGCCAAGCAGGCCCATCAGGAGACCGAAGACTGCAACAGCCACCTTTTCATTGGCGTTGTTCACGATGCCACACCCTCTAAGTGCGGTGCCCTCCATCTCCGTTGCGATGATTCCGGTCATAGTTTCAACGAAAAAAAGAACATATAAAAATAAGATAAAAAAAAAATAAAGGCCCTACCATTACAGTGGCGCCCCCCGTCTGGACCACTGGGGCAAGCCCAGATGGGGATCTCCATTAACCGGGAAATTTCTTTATCAGATCCCTGGTGACCAAGCATCCTAGACTCGCCTGAAAAGAACTTGGGTCACGACCGGGATCGAACCCAAGCCCTCCGCGGGGAAGCTTCGGATGCTGTCACCAACTGACTGCGTCAGCCAGCTGGCTTCGGTGACATCTCGCTGCTTTATTCTAAATTATATAGTACGAGGAAGGAAATTTTGGGATTGAGGTAGGGAAGGAGCCAGTCGTCCGGCGAGGAGGCGGGTTGAGGAGGCAGATTGAGGAAGGGGCGATACGCTCATTGCCCGTCTCGACAAAGCCCCTGGAGATGTTATACTTCAACTCCAGGTGATGATCCCAGGTCCCAGTGGCTGGGGAATTGGGTCCAACTTGATAACCTCGACGGTACAGGCCCGTGTCTTGATCTCTTGCTCGTCACCCCGAGAGGTAAGGTCGATGAGGTGGGCCTGATTACGAGTCGCTAGACACTCGGGGCTTGGGAAAGTGTGCCAGTGAAAAGGGTCAGTCCCGGAATTGGAACAGGGGACCAGGCATAGCTTGGGCGGTAGTGTCCTGGCATTGATTTTATCAATTTCGGCGAGGACAGCGTCGAGGGACTCCTAATCACTGATGTCCTGGACAGGGATGGACATAGCCTTGCGGGCATAATGTCGATCTCGAGACTCAAACTGGGCTCAACATCAGGGAGAATGTCGAGTCAACAAGCGCTCAATTGAAATCGGCGGGGAGTCATCGGTCAGTTTCTGCCCAAGCCCTCGTCCGACTTTTGGTAGCACAAAATTGTCAAAGAGAGACGTTCCCCACGCCAAGAAGAGTCTAGACTTACACTAGAGGTCCGCGATGCTACAGAACTCAGGCAGCAGGGGCCGGAACGACTTCCCCGGCCGCGACAGAAACTTCTAAAGGGACTTAACTACGAAGTAGGATCAAACTAATCCCAAAGGGAGGGCGGCATGTTCCCGTGGCTGATATTATCTAATTTCATTTCGGGCTAAGAGGATATGAGGGTGGACTCTAAAAGTCGCAACCGAACAGGCCACAAGACAAAGAGGACGCGTTGTGATGCACGATTGTGGATGGACCTTACTCGATATATGAAGGTGCTCGACCAGATTTACGGGGATCTCGACAACACGAACGATAGATTAATCTCTTGGTAATGTACGAGGTTGTTTGGGGGGGATGAGTCCCGACTCATAAGAATCAGCCAAGTTCGAACCGCTCCAGACTTCAGACTTCGGGCCTCGACGGAGACAGCCACCGCTTCGTACAGTTCTCTCGTCGTTTTCTTCTCCACGAACGGTTCCCTAGGGACGAGCTTTCATTAACCGTCATCCTCGCAAGTTCCGGTCTCCAGTTTCTAATCTCCCCAGGAATCAATGTCCAAGCCATCTTCTCAAGATCGTACCATCGCGGACTCGCTGCTCGACCGCACTTTCTCGGTAAAGGCGACGACAAAGGCGTTCCACGGCGAAGCCCTCCTCCAGGGATTAGGTCGCGCCCTTGTTCGGCGATGTGTGGTCCACGGCATTCGCTATCATGAAGAGTTCGCTTTCGGCCCAGCAGCCGTCTTGCGCGGGGCAATGCCGATATTCACTAGGGCTCTCAACGCGCGGTCGATCATGAGCAACATTGTCCCCGAGATGGGCGTGGACTCGCCCGAGGAATTCCCTTACTGCTTCTGGAATCCTGCTGTCCCTAGCGAGGACACCCTGAGAGCCCTGGTTGGCAGGTATCCCAGCATGGCCTACCGGGTCGGCCGTGCCTGCGCCGTCGGGGGCTATACCAGCCTCTTTAACGAGCTGAAACTTTTACCAGAAGTGAGCATTGCTGAGGAGGCCCGTGAGAGCGGCAGTGTCGACATCTACAAGTCCATAATGGCAGCGCCTGTAAAATACAGGATATTGGATGACTATACTCGCAGTATCAGCACCTCATCTCCCAAGCCAGCCTTTCTCAACGGAGATACTGCTGTCTGCACAATGCTGGACAATAAGCAGTATCTTAGCGAGGTTAGAATTCCCAAGGGGGTGTTCCCGACGGAAGGAGATGAGGGTCCCCCCACGCCGGAACCGGATTGGGACGAACTCGAACCTATAACTCATTGGGTGGACTCGTTCGTACCTAAGAACAAGGGATTTGATTTTACAATCTTCGACATCACCGAGGACGCAAACATTGGCGGGTATCCACCACCATGGTCCGAGGAGAATGATGATTTGATTGGCGACATAATATCAGGAAGGACGATTCCACCTATATCGGACACTGCCCTGCAACTCCTTCACAGCCCACTTCCCGTGGACCTACCGACGTGCGATAAGGATATCCTCATCTTAGCAGCGGCTATGTACGGCTCGACCGAGCGCTATGAGAGACTTCGCCGGCCTATTGTGCTCGGCGGTGAAGTGGCATGCCTGGTCCGTGGCATATGTGTGTCCTCCTTGCTTCCCTTGGTCTATTCCAACCGTTCGAACATAGATCACTGCTAACTGTGGGGAACTCATGTAGACCACAACCCATTGTTTGCTCGCTAGTGGGCAGACCAAGACATTGGCGCCCGATTCAATGTTAATTCCCAGGCGATTATAGAATGCGCCATAATTGCAAGGTACATCATGAGCAATGATATTTCAAGGCTCCTGTCCCGACCCCCGCCCAAGGACTACATTCCAGGCAATGAAATCCGGCCGGGGAACCCAGCATTGCCATACCTTTATTTGGTACCCATCAGTAGCAAGCCGCTATACATACGATGCCATCGCCGACCGAGTGCCAGAGATGCGGCCATCGGTAGCGCGGGCTGCGATCTATATCGGGTGTCGAAAGCTATTTGACCGCTTAGTCGTAGGAACCGAAGGCGCAAGACCTGTCATGCCGCGACATCATCTCTATTACCTGTATGCTGAGGCTGAGCAGGCTGTCGACCCGTACTACCGCGAGACGCTTATCAAGCCAGGCCAGGATGCGGGCATAGACGTATCCCGCCCGGATGACTGTAACTGGCTTCTCATATCGGTTCGAAAACTTGAGTCACCCCTTACTACGGTCAGCATCGGGGGGCCGAGCGAGAAGGAAGAGGCCAAAGTTGAAAAAGAGTCGGAATGTTAGGATAGAAAAGACACGCTGTGTTCAATCTACTTTTTAACGTGGCTGACATGTAATAATCATCATGTATAACTCTGTAACTCTTTCTAGGCTTGCCTTTAAGGTTAGGGTTAGGCTGTCTGAGAAACAGTTTGGACGAGGGATGCAAATGACTAACCAGACAGATACTTGGCGGACTTTATCCTGAAGACATCAGAAAACTTATGGACTAGCTTGCCATTGATGTCGAAGTAGAAAGCGATATGACGGAATAGCTGTGAACGAGCCAACTTCACTACAAGTCCCTATTTGCATCGCGGAAGGGGGACGCCCTTCATTCAAGGAAGCCTTCTTCTGTATTTACGCCATCCGTAGTCGCTCAATCTCACACTTACTAGCAGCTTCATAGATGTGTGCTACTAATGCACGCGCAGATAGAGTTCGAACGTTTGAAACACGAGCTTTATAAGCCTAATATATTGCTACAATTGTATTACTTCCCCCAATGAGGTCAACTCTCCTTCTTTACTTGCCGCAATTTCTACATAAACTAGAGTTGATATTCATGGAAAATGCTAATAACCCTGCCTCGAGATAAGGTGATGCTGATGAGGGGTATTCCGCATCGAATCATGAGAAGGTGTCTGACATGCAACTCATGGAGCTTCGTTAACAATGATTTTGGGCTAAGACATGCTTGTGTCAGTTTTTAGAGTCAATAAAGACAATGGTTACATGTGTCGCGTACTCCAGTTCCGGGACAATGGCTTATATTTCTAGAAGAATCAAAAGTCGCAGTCAGACCCGGCACAATGGTGTCGGACCCTCATTGAAAGACACTAACTATAAATAGATTGCAGCCAAAACCCGGTCGTCGATCACTCGGCGTAGCAGCGGAGGGCGGGCTGCAATGTCACTCTGTCCACTGCTTGCCCGATAAGGGATCAAGCATTCCCGCCACTATAGCGGAGCGGAAGAGGGTTCATGGCGTATCGTGCAGGGCAGAGTTTGTATTGCCACCAAGGAACCGATTAATATATGGCCAACCCTATCGCCATTGGGGAGGAAGCTGTGCCGGCTGAATTGAGAGTTTGGACTGTCCCTAATTATCCTTTGAGCTAGCCCGGGACGCGGGAGTGACACCGCATGAGGCTTGAAAGAGATTCGTCGTCCAGTGGTCCCGGTCGATTCCCCAGCTCAGGCCTTCCCATAAGCCTGGCCTCTTTGAAGCGCAACCTCAATGAAATGCCAGATTGAATGGCGCCCGTCAGTCCACTGACACGCACAGCCCGAACCTAGCTTGAATCAAATCAATCAATTAACCTTTCGGAGGGCCCAGTGATTTGTGCTAATAATAGCACTAACTTTGAAATGACAATAGACAACCTGCTTCAGAGGTATGGTCCGGATAGTGTCCTCAATACTTCGGAGTTTCGGTCTACAAAACTCTGAGGACTGCCACTAAGTGCTAGCTTCAAGTGGCACTTGCGGCAGGCCTCTCTTGGTCCCTCCCCACTGGACTCAATATTGATTGCGCGGTTCGCTCCGCCACCTTGCATTTGATTCAGTGCGGAAAGGCAAAGTACCCTGTACAAGCACTGACCCTTTCCCGTCCAATCAACGCAGGAACATTTTCTAGCAAGATCCAATTGTCTCCTCGGAATATCGGAACATCAAAGGCGGTGATGTCATTTCCACATTCAGCCACAGCCCGCTTCGTCAGCTCATTCAACTTGCCTCGCCATTTCCATTGTTCTTTCTCAATACGAACAAAATTGCCAAGAGGATGCTCTCCTTTCCTCGGATCGTGCTTGCCTCTTTGTAGAGGGGATGGGAGATCTCCCTCTCTCTCCTTTCCCTATCTGCCACCTTTTTTCAGTTCGTGAGACGCTCCCCAATTCCATGCCGCACACAATTTCCGCCCCGACAGCATCTCATTCGATTCTTAAGCCGTCCTTCCATAGTTCGTACACCTCGAGTTACCCGTCTTGGCACGCCCCGCCAACCACGTACGTCGTACGTCGTCCTCGCATTCGCGACCCCGGGAACGAGGCCTCATCCAATGAATTAAACGGCCGCCCCCAGCCCGGCCTCCCACCCCCATCTCAAACAGAACAAAGGGCAACAAACAAACACAACCCCTCCAAGCCTTAAACCTTTCCAAAGACAAGGCTCTCGACACCTCCCTCACCTCTCCCCCTCTCTTCCATCCGCCCTCCTCTCTCTCTCTCTCCAAAGACTCATCCACAATGTCTCGCGGTCCCGCCCTCAAAACCCTCTCCACAATCCTCCGTTCCCTCGAATTCGCCGGCGCCACCATCATCCTCGCCATCTACTCCTACACCCTGGGCGCCCTCGCGAACCATGGCCTCTCGACGCCCACCTTCGTCCGCGCCGTCGAGGGCATCGCCGGTATCACGATCGCCTACGCTATTATCTGCATGGTGATCACGCGCTTCTTCGCCGGCCGCACGCTCCCCTCCTTCATCAACATGATTTTTGATACCGCCTTCGCGGCTACCTACATCTACGTTGCCACGGCGAATCGTGGGGGTGCGGGTTCTTGCTCTGGTGAGGTTGATACGGCGTTTGGGAAGGGGAAGTCGGGGGATAAGGTTGATGATGGAGGGCATGGTGGATTTATGGCGTTGCCTAAGTTTGGGGATGCGTGTAGGTTGCTAACGGCCTGCCTTGCCATTTCCATCGTCATGATGTAAGTGCTTCCCGACTTTCTTAAATAACCATTTTCCTTTCACAGATCTAAGGAAAGACGAAACATAGCTTCCTCTTCATCGGCTCCATCGCTACCTCCCTCTACCTCGGCCGCAACCACCACCGCGAAAAACGCCAAACCCTCTCCCAAGAACCCCTCAACGACACCTCCTACCCGGGTCCAGACTCCTCTAACCCCGACGACCCCTTCGCCCAACCCCCGGC
>SJVG01000928.1:0-14371 GCA_034774675.1 Scedosporium minutisporum
GTGAGGAAGTAGGGGATGAGGGCGAGGCCGATGGTGATGAGCTGGTTGCGGAAGGTGATGAGGAAGCAGTGGCGGACTTCGGAGGCGCTGGGTTGTTTGCGGGGAGGTTGGAGTTTGTGGCGGGCGGCGAAGGTGGGGAGGTAGGCGTCTATGGCGATGTAGATTGCGGAGGGGATCCAGAAGAAGACGAGTTGGACGAGGAGAGTGCCGTAGAGTTCGATGTCGTGGGGTGTGTGGTGGTTGACGATGTCGGCCCAGGCGGAGGTGAGCCGCTGGGTGAGGGTGAGGGTGGCGGTCATCGTGAAGGGCTCCCGGTCCGTGGTATGAGAAGGAATTGGCTTGGAGATGCTGTATGAAGATCAGGACTTATAAAGTCGAGGATCCGGACATTCATGAGAGAGAGAGAGTGTGTGTGTGTGTGTGTTCCGAGTCTCGATATTCTCTCAATGATGGAGAACTTGAAGTCGTCCGGTCAAGATATAATAAACCAAGCCATCAATTGTCGATCGCTCCACATGAAGAAAGAAGCTAGGTTAGCTACTATCTAAAGAATAGACCTCTCTTCGACCTCGGCATCTTTCTCTCAACGCCACCCCAAAGGGAAAAAGTTCCAGTTCATGCACAAATGGGATCGGGCGGACGATGCTGTTTCCCCGCGTTTCCGCATTTGTGGAGTGGAGTGGACGATGCCAAGTTACCCCGGACTAGGGTCCAGGCCAAGGATTACCGCTCTGGGAATGCTGAACGGTGGTGGTTCGAGCGAGAATCTGCGGGGAATCAATTTGAGGTTTTGACTTGATGCTGACAGGAAGGAGAGGACAGACGGACATAGTAGACCTCCCCGCTGCCTACGGATCGCGATACTAGAGTCCGGAGACGATAATGGATCGGGTTGGATTTGATCAAGATCAACATATCGAATCGTTTTGATGCAATTACAATTATCTTTACTCTATGGGCGTGATAATTTCTATGATCCAAATGCTACGCCAGCCAACACTCCGTCTCCCTCAACACCACAAATCGCCAGAATAAGCCTGCCAGCAAGCCGCCGAAGTGAAGACCCGGGTTATCGAGCATTCACAAAGGACAACCACCCTCGACCAGTTTCCAACTCCTTCCAAGCATCCAAATCAAACTCCCCGAACAGAAGACCGCCGGACTCGCAAGGCGAAACACAAAAACCAGAAATGACTCCCTCTCCATCATCAGCTCTTCTTCGCCTCACCCATCCCACCACACCCCTCGATCATCTGCAGGTTCCAAAGACATGGATCGAAAAGACTTACCTTACCCTCATATTCAAAAATAGGACCTATGACGTAGTTAATCTCGTATAATACACGCGTGCTATGAACCCGAAAATGGGAAGAAAACAAAATCTTAAGAAGGCGTCCCGAGGGAGAGTATGCAAGGTACGCGTGGTGGTTGTCGGTGTTTGAGTGCTCGTGGCTTCTTTGGGGTGTGACAAGAGCTGGGCAGTTCAACGCCCGTGACCCCGTGCCACGCATCACTTGTGGGTTATCACGATCTCTCAGCTCGACGAGAGATCACGCAAATGAGCAGGGAGAAGGGGGATAAGCCACATTACCTGGTCATTTCTATAGTCGTTTTACCTCGCAAGACGGTTTTGTAATCAGCGTAGAAAATCTAAAACACGAGCTTCGTGAGCATTTCCAAGACCTCGGGAGAATATATATATAAAGGTGAGCATGGCTGGTCATCGAAGGATTGTTAGCGGATATAACACGAGACGTTGAACAGACGAATCTAGGAAAACGTTTTGGGGGGTGAAAACGAAAAATCATTAAAGGGTACGATATGTACAAGGTGCGGCCACTTATATATATGTATGTACAGAGGGGACACCACGCGCTGCGCCAACCTGTTACGATCCATCCTCTCCTCCGCATCTCCTCCTCTTTCTCCTCCTCCTCCTTCCTCCTCCTCTCCTTGTTCTCCATCTTCGCCTCTTCGGCCATTCCACAAATGCTAGTCAAACCGCTGCTTCTTACTCCTGAGCCTAGACCTAAGCAGGTCTGACGCGGGTTTCTGTATGCGACTGGAAGCCTCCTCCGGAGTCCGCCTGGAGCTTCGCAGGGGACTCTCCGCTCGGCTGTGAATCCGAGCCTCCTTCGTCGGCGTCGTTCTCGACGTCGACCTGAAACTACAAAAACTAACAGATCTTGACGTGCGGAATGAGACTGATGAAGCCGGACCTTCGGGTTTGGGAGTGGCAGTCTCCGAGTCCAAGAAGTCGTAGACTTCAGAAGTGGGTAGTATGCTTTGTTCATCAACAGTGTACGGGCACATGTCCTCCATCTCGTCATACATGTCAATGGGCGATTGGGTAGTAGGGAAGTCTTCCTCCTCATCATCGTCATCCTCCTGGGTAGAGAAACCGTGAGAATCGCGAGAATCCCTTCGGCCGGGTTCCGATTCTGAAAAGGTGATGGATTCGACCGACGATCGGCTGTCAGACAAGTCTGCCTCCGACACCGGAGGAGACTGTGTGCCTTGGAGCGTCGGACGAATGTCCATATACGATGACGTCGAGGACGTGGTTAGAGATACTACGCCTTCTTCTTCTTCGTCATGAGAGCTGGCAAACGATACGAGCGGTCGCTTCGGGCTCGGATGGAGAATGGTAGGGTGCTGGGGTTGATGGGTCGTGCTAACAGGTGACGATGCAGCAGTGTCGGGGTCCTCAGTTATAGATTCGGGTGACAAAGGAACGCGGGTATCAATGCGAGGGGGTCGGCAAGACAACGCTTCTTGCGTAGGGCTGGCGATATCTTCAGGTTCGTCGGTGAAAACAGGCTTATCTGAAGAATACTGAGAAAGAAATGTTGGTACAAGGGCATGTGCTTCATGATCGTCATAATCGTCGTCGTCAGCATCAATGCTGCTGGGGTCGGTCGTCGCGCTGGCCACACTGCTGTAGTCGGCGTACGACGACGCGGTGGACAAGGGGGTGTGGGAACGGTTGTTCCCGCCGGAAGTTTGGTGATGATCCAAGTAGGTCTCGGGGAGGTAGCTCGAGAAGTATCTCACGAGTGAGTCAAACGACCTCGTCCTGAAGAGCTGAAGTGCGTACTGCCACTGTTCGGTCCCGACGAGTTTGGGGTGAGCGATGATCTCGAAGGCGGCAGCTTCGAGGGATTCGTTCAGCTCACGAAGCCGTTGCTGCTTCCGTGCAGAAAGGAGTTCGTGAAATTCTTCGTTCGTCGATGCGGTGATGGCTACCTCGAAGACGTCGTGATGGAAGGCTTCGGGGTCTTGGATCGTGGAGGGGAAGGTGTTGTACTGGTCGTGCAACTTGGTTGACAGGTCTTCCCTCTTCATGCCAAACTTCCAGGCGGGCCATGACCAGCCCGGATCGTCCATGTTTGGTTTAATCGGTGGTGGTGTTAGAGGAGTCCAGAGAGCTAATAAATCATAGAGAGAGACGTTCGCAAGCCGTTGAGATGGTTCCGAGAAACCTGTGCTGTTGTGGTGGACAGACAGGTGCTCTCAGTTCTTGCTACCGGGCCTGGTGGGATACATTTTGGAGGATTGGAATAATCGCGAAGGATCGTTCAGAGGCTCAGAAGAGTCGTTATTTTTACTGGTATCGGCGAAGAATTTGAAGCGAAATCGTAGATTTTTTGGTTAGCGGAACTCTCGAATCGTGAATCTGGAGTCTGGATCTCGTCGGCCGTGGGTGATGCGTAAAAGGAAGACGTGGGAGGCGTGTGTGTGGGCGAGATGGAGAGATAAACCATCGAGGGTTTTCGGAGCCCGGGGGGGACCCCGTAGTAGCAAGAGCGACTGGCATGTTCATTGTGGCACTGTGAAGGAAAGAGAAGATGTGTCGGAAGTGGGACAAAAGGAGAGGCGGAAATCAAAATGGAATCTCCTTAGTGCCATGGATGATGGCAAAATTGGTCCGTCTCGACGATGATTGGTTTGGACTGCAGGCAGACTTGCGGCGATTGGTTGAGAGGATTGATCGGTCTCATGCGATGGTGGGAGCTTTCTGGTTTTTATTGGTTCGTTTACTTAGTGTAGGGCCCCGGTTGAACAGTGCCCAGCACACGAGACACCGCCCAGCTAGGATCAACCATGTACTCCGTAAAGGTGAAGGGGGCGACACTGTGGCAGTATCTGGGACGGGTGCGATCGTATTACCATTTGTTGGTCAGGCAGCTGGTGCATCCAGACACACCACACACTGGAATTCTGAGGAATAAAAAGGGTGTCAGCATCGTGGTACCTCGGTACTTTTAGGTACATTTAACCGTGGGAATACACTTTATTAAACAATGGCGATACATATTTTATCGCTTCATTAGTATTTATACTAGAGTATTTGATCAATTAGGACGTGTAGATATACATAAGTACCTTGTGTCTCCTAGTCTGACCGCCATCCTTGACCATTCCATTTGACGATCGCCGGTGAAATACGTACCACTCTCGACACCCTTCCAGACGATGACGAAGGTCATCACAAACGCCGGCGCCCGCCGTAATCGTTCAGCTCTCAGATGAGAGGGGTCATTTCCTCAAAATTTATCGTGAAATGGTCATCTATTCTACCCAGTAATAGAATACTCGCAGGCCATAAGTCGTCGGAAAATATATCTTAAGGAAATCAAGTAGGAGTTCGATGGGCTGCGATATTTTCAGCTTCGTGAGCGGGGTTGCAGCGGTCGCTCCCTCTGGTCCGTCTTCCCATGCTCGCTCGCCCCGTGCATATGAAATGGAGGGTAGGACAGCGTCCACCAAGTCTTAGGATCAGCGATTTCGAACAAGTAGAATAATAACAAAAACTCTGAACAACAATCCATGCCTCCGTTTGTGTGCTTGTGTGGTGGGTTGCTCATGGCGCCAGGCCTCGACCTGTGTTTGCTGACATGACCAATCCTCTTTCTTGGGAATGAAACTGCCTGCTTTGTACTCCGAAGCCGGTGCGGAGTGATGTTTGACCGATGAATGAGTCCTTGAGGCTTCTCCTCTTTCACAAACAATTCCTCCATTCTTGCATCCTAACAAAACCGGCGCTAGCATTTGTCTAAAGCCAGTTCAGTGATGCAATGATGGGTAGTGAATTAAGCCTGTCGAGTCGACTGCAAACCGAAACTGTTCTCACGACCATCCACTCATCCAAGTTGGAACGGCGGCACGCTCATGAGGCCAGCCACCGTGCCCGCTGCGTGTGACCGCGGAGACTTGGAGGTGAGTGTGAGTGCAAAGAGATGACATCAACCTAAAGTGTGTGTACGAAGTACTTCGCAAGGCTTAGTACAGGGTCCAGCCACAGGTCTCCTCCTCCCTCCTCACTCGCGCTCCTTCAGGCCAAAAGTATTCACTACCAGCCATGTAAGCTTAACTTGAAGCTTTGTTCTAGTATCATGTACGTTCTTGAGCCCTGTCAAACCATCATTGCTAAATGATGAAGTACTAGTACATATTCCACTTGCCCAAGACACTCTGTCATCCGCTCTAGGGATGGCGGATGAATCTCTTGACTTTCATAGTCCACGTACCCATACAACCTGGAGAAACCCTTACTCACTTGCCACTGCCACACTTCCCTCCCGCGGGGCTTCGTACTTGTTCGTATCTGAGTCGTCGACCTGGTGGTGCTAGCAATTTGCGACCAACTGCCCGTCACTGGACTCTCCACAGCTTTTGCCAGGCACCCGCGCTCCCATTTTAGCCTCGTTTTGACGCTTTGCTCTTGTGCTCATGCCCCAGACCTCAGTCGAACTGACGGAGTTTTGTCTTTGCTTTCAGGAAAAACCGAACTTCGTGTCTTTTAACACATTTGGAGTGGCCAGACGTTGGATGGCCAGCCTGGCCGTCAGCCGGACCTCTCTGCCCACAACTTGCTATCGCCTGCCATCGCTTGTCTTTTCGTCGTCTGGCAGGATCTGGGCTTGCTCGTCTGGCTGTGCGCCGCCTTTTCCCTCCCTCTTCTTCTTCTTCCTGTCCATTTACGACCGACTGCTTCCTGGGGTTTCCATAAGCGCACTTCCACCTGTTACCCTTTTTCACCTTCTTACTCTCGCCCCAATTCTCTCGCTATTCTATAGTTACCCGCCGCTTACTACCCGCTTCTCCTGTCATTGAATTCTCGCTCTTGGGCTGAAGACAACCTTCTTGTCCCCCCGCTTCCTCTCCCGTCCTTGAGAGTCCTACGAGCCTAAATTTTTAAAGCCCTTTTCTACCGCACCTGCATCATCCAACTCAAAACTTTTTTGCTCCGGGTTACAGACATTCTGTTCCCGGTCCCATTTTATTGCTTCCTTCTCCCTTTTATGTATATGAAGAGGATCGGGAACGTTCCTTGAAAAGAAAACTCCAAATAAACTCCCTCCCGAAATTCCTTTTATTCCTATAGTCTCCCCGGCGCGCGACAATGCTCAACCGATTCTAGTTTCCTGCCGACCGCGAGTCCTGCGCACCGCTCGACGCTACAATGGCCGAACGAATCTTTGACTCATCCGAGGCTTGTTCTCAGGAAAAGACGGAGCCCTTTTCCCAAACTGAGATTGACGCTCGACTGAAGAAGAAGAACCTCGACATCGTGGACTGGTTCGATGATCTAGAAGCATCTCCTCCAATCCACCTTGACCTCCTCAAAGTTGAGGATCACCACCATGACGCTGGCGTCAGGCTCCTAGTGCGACCCCTCATCCGCACCCCTTCCGTCAGTCCCGGTAACGAGAACTGTCAATGGCAGCTGTTCCTCTCCGACAGCGACACTCAGGATCAACGACACCACAGAGCTCTCGCCGTGACTCAGACCGCCAAGGATGTGAAGTTTCGAGTACGCATCCCCGGCGACAATAGCGACCTCAACCCGCGCCCGCTCCTGTGGTGCGAACTATATTATCACCCCTCAAGTGATACTCAGATCCTACTGAATCGCTCAGACATTCCAATCGCTCTAACTCGCCAATCCGACAAGCCCGCGGATGACGCCTTTTTGCGCCATGTGGTCAACCCAGGGACGACCCGGACGCTGGCTCCCGGGACTTGGAGGATCCACCTCAACGACCTTGAAGTTTTGGATTTCCGGATACTCACGAAGCGCCCTGTTTTGCTCCATATGCCCAAGTTCACCCCCAAGGCAGAGCAAGCTGGGTCACCACCCAAGGATTGCTCCCCGCTGAACTCCTCGGGTAAACGCCCCTCAGTAGGTGAGGCGGATGAGTCATCGCGGAACGATAAGAAGCCGCGGACTGGAGACGCCCCTGAACGTGGAAAGGATGGCGTCCTCGTGTGCGTTCCCGTCCAGGCAACCGGGAGGGAACTTGTTCGATCCAACGGGCAGGCCCTAGTGGAGCTTGATAAGGGCGAGACCCTTCAGATCCCGGGAACCAGTGACTTGGCTCCCTATCAGATTACCAAGCTCGACCAGATCGCATCTGCGGGTGCGTCCACGGTCTACACAGGGAAGTTGTCTCACCTCCCTAACCAAGTCGTCACCGTCAAGGTTCTCAAGACTCGTCCGGCTGGCGGAAATGTCAAGCCCCACGAGGCCGAACGGAGTGTGATTCACCAGGCCGATATGTGGCTGCGCGAGTACCAAAGCCAGGACGCGCTGCAGCACGAATCCATTGTCAAGCTTTTCGGCGGCGATGCGCGACATCTCGCCTTGTATATGGAGCACGTCGATGGGCGTGATCTATCGGCGAGGGGTGTTTGGCGAAGCCAGACGAACGACTTCTTCATAGGCACCAAGGCTGATGCCATTCGGATAATCCGGGATATCACCAGTGCCCTTCATTATATACACGGACGTAACCTGCTTCACAACGACATCAAGCCGTCGAATATCCTCTATTCGCCTGAGCAGGGTGCGACGCTATGCGACTTCGGACTGTCGACGTATATGCGGGAGGCCCCCGCCATGGGTGGAACCCCGTACTACGTTCCTCCGGAGTTCATCGGACGCAAGCTTCGCGGAGCTGCATCCGACGTTTGGGCCCTGGGCATCACGATGCTCTATGTCCTCCGCAAGATCCCGCTCCCGGAATCGCGAGGCGGCCGTGCGCACCCGAAGCGTCTATGGTGGCTAATCGCCGACCTGAATCGCGGCGGAGGCAACCGGATGCAGCAATCCATCTCTGCCGTGACGCAGATGCAGATGTGGTTGAGTGAAATCGCCGAAGCGCGAAGCCGGCTGAATCCTCGCGAGAAGATGGAGAAGCTCGTGACTGAGATGCTGGTGCCCAACCCGCGGCAGAGGATTTCAGTCGCAGACGTCCTTGATACGATGTTCTCCGACGAGCTGACCTCTGTCGCTAATTAAACCGCTGTGTTGGCTGAAGCGGTGTGTTGTGTCTCACTGCTAGACGCTGGCCGCGGTTAGGCTCGATGTGTTTCAATGTTTCATGTCCCACTCCCCTATCTGCCGCTCTCTATACCTGTTGTTCATGGCATGATGTGTTTTTGTTGTCTTTCTTAGGAGTCATGATGGTTTTGCATTTAGGCGCTACGA
Source organism: Scedosporium minutisporum (assembly GCA_034774675.1). Taxonomy (NCBI): domain Eukaryota; kingdom Fungi; phylum Ascomycota; class Sordariomycetes; order Microascales; family Microascaceae; genus Scedosporium; species Scedosporium minutisporum. Next base: position 8,495 of record SJVG01000928.1, read on the forward strand.
TGTTGGTTGGAATGTTTTTCTTTTCTTTTCTTTTCTTTTTTCTTCTAGAGATACCATGGTTTTTGTCTTTTCCCTCTTGATTGTTTCCTTACTTGAGATCTTATGTCCCTGGCATGTTCTCCGTCTTTGTTGCTGGAATTCTTGGCTTCATGTACTTCTTGTTTTCCTCTTTCATATCGATGCGGTTTGGTTTATGATTTTGGCCTTTGTTTCCAGTCAGTGTGAGGGCGGTTTTTGATATTCTTTTCTTGATGTCCAAGGCATGGCGTGTGTTTTGAAACATTCATCTCAAGCTCGAGGCATTCATGCATCTTGATTTTTCTTCTCACTGCATATATATGTTACATCATTTTACGTCTTCATTTTTTGGGCATTTTTCTTTTGAGAGTTGCTCTAAAACAGCATTGTATTAGGGTATACATTAGAATCGAAGTTACATCCAGCGCTTCATCACTCATCCATCAATGTTCCTGCTCTCCTCCTGAAATGTGGTATCTCATGCAATCATCTCCGCATCCCCATCTTCTTACAGGATAGATGTTGGCAAACATAAACACTCAAAATCAAGGACTCATTAACGCCGTTTTCTTCTTCTCCTTTCCTCCCCGGCTGACTTAAAGAGTCAGGCCGGCGACGAAAGCAACGGTCAAACCGACAACAGACGTAAGGGCATACGCAGAGAACCCAACGGCCGCGGCGCCGGAGCCGGAATTGCCACCACCAGACGAGTTGTTGCTATCGCCGGAGCCGGAGCCGGAGCTCTGATCCTGGGTCGAAGGCTCAGGGACATCACCAGAGCTAGTCTTAGGATTCTCAACAGCACCAACAACGTAGTACTCGACGTTATTAGTCTTGCACTCCTCACCACCGAACGCCTTAGCATTGGCCGTGAAGCGGATATTGGCACAGTTGTAAAGCGCATCGCCCTTGTCGCCCGTGGTGACGACCTGGATGGAGGCCTCCTGGCCCTCCTGGATGTCGAGGTGGACGGGGAGAGAGGGGACGCAGAGGGTGCCGTTGCCGGTGGTGTTCCAGAACTGCGGGGTCAGGGAAACGTTGAAGTTGGAGACGTTCTGGCCGAGGCCGAGGTTGACGAAGACGTAGGTCCAGGGGTGGTGGAGGTCGAGCTTGAGGCCGCCGCCGGTGAGGGGCCAGTCTGTTACGTTGCCTGCGTCGCCGGGGACGTTGGCGCCTATTTGAGAGAGGGCGTTAGTTATTTGTTCTTTGTTCAAAGAGTGTAAAGAGAAATGAAGGAGGTGAAAAACATACAAGGGTAGATGCGCTGGTTGTAGCCGGAGTCTTCGGAGGCTTTGAGGGTGTCGGCGCGCCACTCGGGGAAGGTGAGGCCGAAGTGGGCGGTGGCGGAGGCCGCGAAGAGGACGAGAGCCTTGAGGGACATTGCTAAGGATATGGATGAGCTTTACGGGTGATCAAGTGTAGTACGAGTGAGGGGAGGTGATACACCAATGGAGAAGAGAGAAGATTGGGGATGTGTGGACGGGTAGGACAAAGATTGGGAGCTGAGAGAGAGAGAGGTACAGCTCTTCTTATACCACACCCAGGGACTTGGGTCGAAAAGAGGCAGACAGGTAAATTCCGCTTCCCGGACGCTCGGCATGTGTATTGCTCTGGCTCGCCCGCGTCATTTTACTTTACGTTGCGGCGCCCACGTTTGCCCATTTACTTCGTCACACCAGAGTGACCAAAACCCCGAGGGTAAAGTGGAAAAGAGACGTTGCGCTAATGCGCAGGGACGCTGCTTTGGAAAAGCCAATTCAAGGTCAATCCATTTCCAATGGAACCGCCTTCGCTAGCTCGGCTGCCAAGACTGGGATGCGATAGCTTAGTAGTGTGTAGTATAGTGTAGATGCTGTGCCGGAGAGCGGGTTGGGATCCTGGTTCTAGGTTTTTGCCTTGTCTATATTCGGAGATGGGCAGGGACGGAGTGAGCAAGTTTTCCTGTGGGATGGGCTGCCGTGTTGGTGTTAGTCACTGATTGATACCTCGCGCTTGCAGCTCCGGGCACATTGATAATTGGGAGAGTATGAAGGATTATTAGCTCTGGATCTGGGCTCTAGAATGTGTGGGCTTGAGTCTGTCGTGTATAGTAGAAGTTTGAAGACCGTCAGTCATTGGAAGATATTGATACTAAGATCTACGAAAAAGTAGTACAGTGTTTTCTGAGACAATATAAGACAGCACTTCAAGAAACAACATGGAAACATCCATCCCCATCACCCAACTCGATTCTCATCCCATTACTTTGCACCCCATAATCTACCATCCTGCCCAGCCCTCCCCATGCCGAACGCCGAATTGCCCAATCCAACCCATTTCAAAAACGAAGGTTCCAACCGCGGGGGTGGTTGAACATTGCCTTCTCACACGCACAGAAATAGCGGTTGCAGTTGTTTGGGTGGGGGATGGCGGGGCAGCCTTCAGCCCATTGCCCAAGGAAAACTTGCTCAAATGAGCGCAAGCATGGATTTGGCTGTACTGCCTGCGGCTAACCAACCATTGGACTTTTTTCCTGCTTCTTTCTTTTTCTTTCCTTCTCAATGCTTGAGCAGGATTCTGAGTTGCATTTCTCTTGATGCGGGTTATTTCCCTATTTTGGGAAGGTGTGTCGTGGGATCGGACTTTGTATGAAGGAAGCCCTGGGATTATAGCTTGGCTTGCATTTCCTGTGGAGATGGGAAGCTTCTTTTCCTTTGCTTGGCGGTGCTGGTCGATGGAGGCGAGAATCTGATATCATTTATCTGATGGCTTGGTTGCCGAGTCTAGTAGTATGCCCGGACCGCTTCTTCCAAGTGAGTTGGGATGGGTATGGCTTGAACTTGAAGAAATGTTTACTCATTCATTAACATCGTCGAAACCCAGGGAGTCGACATTGGGGACATTCCTGGATACATGTACTAGTCTGCAAATATCTCCCTCGATGTTTTTTCTCTCCTATTGATCCAGCGCAAGAACTGGTCTCGGGAATCCACCCGAACATGGACAATTGTACGTCCTCCCTTTCGCTATTTTGAGCTGCCATGCATTTACGCGGGGTATTCATCTTGCGAATTTCAAAAAGATGACCGCTCGGTCAACTGGGCAAAAAAGCCAGCCCTTTTTTTCATCAATGTACTGGTACTTCCAACCGCCGTGCCTGAACCGGAGGACGTCCTCGGAGCAAAAATAGAGGAAGGAGGAAAGAGGAAAGAACTCAACCCTGGACCGGGAAAAGAGATCCCAAGCAGAACGTGTGTGGAGCAGCAGCCTGCGGAGAAGCGATTGAAACGAGAATCAAGATTGGACGTTGCCTTTAAAGTTGGCCCACTCTGGCGAGTCTAAAATATCTTTGATGAGCGGACTGTCTGGTTACTTCTCTCCTGTTAGCCAGAACCTCGTCCTCCGTGAGAATTAAAATAACTAATATCACGCAGATCAAGATTTTGATGCATGGTCGATTATGAAGTAGTATGGACGACAGAAGGGAGAAAAAGCGAAGTGGACACATCGTGAGATGTGTCCTTGAAAGTCACGGTCTCAGAAGTTGAGCTACTCCGCTGAAAAAAGAGCTAGTTTATCTGACTATATCAAGGTTCACTAAAACAACATCGACTGACGTGTTTTTATGAACTAGAATGGACGACAAAAATGTAAACCGGACCAAAAAGCGAAGCGGATACACCACGCCAGTGCATCCCCATGAAAGTCTTTTCGTAAGTTAAGCTATTTCGCTGAGAAGGACTAGTTTATTTGACTATATCAAGGCTGAGTAAACATCATCGACTTGATGTGTTTTATGGAGGAGGATGGATGTCCAAAAAGTAAGCCGAGCTAAAAGCGAAGGACACACTTTGCAGTGCATCTGTAGAAACCCTATTCATATGTTGAGCTACTTCGCTAGAAGGAGGGAGTTTATCTGACTATTTCTACTAATCTTGAGGTTTAACGAACATCGATGACAAAACTCCTCATATCCTCACGTGACAGCAGGCGCCGTCAACGACGCAAAAAGATGTGATTTGCTTGTTGTGAGCAAAGCAAAAAGCGAAGGTAGACATCCCCGAAAGGATTGCCTGGATTGCCCAGAGGGCGATGTTCCCGAAAGAGATTTAGAGGTCTGTAGAGCTACTTCGCTGTTTTAAACTGGTTTTAATCTCGTATATAAGGCTAAGTGCATGGCTCATGTTGGAGCTGAAACTTCGGACGGGATTATTAGGCACAAGGATCCTTCGAAGGCAGCAGAAAACGGAACCGGTTGAACACAGCCGCGATGGGAGTTAAGCAAGTTTTGGTAGTTACCGACTGTTACCAGCTGGCCGCTAACAAACAGCGTTGCGTGAGGGTAAAGTTATTAAGAAGGAAAAAGTTGTTCACCACGTCCCACTTCGACTCTCGAATTGAAGGTCCGCCGATTGAATCAAACAAATACAACATGGACATATTAAAAGTCCTCTCGAGGGGAATAAAGAAACCCTTAAAGGGCCTCGGTAGCCAGGCACCGGGTGCATTGCCCGCCAAGCTCCCCTCCGCTGGTACAAAACCGCACCCACAACTTTTTCACGACGAAGTCGGCCCCGCGAGAGCCTCAAAGCGGAAACGAAGCTCGGCTAGCGACGACGACGACGAGGATGGTGATCTTGCTGCGGCGCCTCTCCCCACGGTCGACTTCTTCGCCCCCCGGAGTGAGCCTGCGAAGCCCGCCCGCCAGGTCGAAGAAACCCGCCCCGATTCGGAATCCGAAGACGAGACGACACCGGCGCAGGCGATCCCCGCGATGAGTCAAGACGAATGCCGCCAACTTCTGCGGTCGCACAGATTAAAATTCACCCTCCTGCTTGGCTCCCTTTCGAAGCCCTCGCGAGTCGAGAAGAAGTCCAAAAAGAAGGCAAAAGTCCAGCCACCGCCTACGAAAAAGGAAGAGAAGGAAGCGCTCTACCCTCGGCCGCTGGTGTCTTTCAACGAACTCCGCTCTTTCTACAACATATCTCCGCAGCTCGCGAAGAATATTGCTGAGGAGGGCTACAGGATTCCTACGGAGGTGCAAATGGCTAGCTTGCCGCTGCTACTTAGGCCGAGCGTGGCCCTGCGAGACGCCGATGGGTCTGACGACCAAACCTCTCTCGACTTCATGGCGGTTGCGCCCACGGGTAGCGGCAAGACTATAAGTTTCTTGATCCCGGCTATAACGAATATCCTGAGGAGGAGAGAACAGGAAGGGCTCGGTGCCGTACATGAGCTTGAGGCCGTCGTGGTAGCACCAACCAGGGAGCTCGCGTTTCAGATTATGAACGAGGGAAGAAAGCTCACGATGGGGACGGGCCTTCGAGTCGTGCTCATGAAGAAGGGAATGGAGATCGAAGCCGAGCAGAGCCACGCCGTCTCCCTCGACGAGTCGGAAAGCGAGGTGGAAGAAAGCGAAGACTCCCAATCGGAAGACGAAGCAAAGACCTCGAGAAAACGCTCCATCGCCAAGCCCGACATCCTAGTCACAACCCCAGCACCTCTGCTCAACTTCCTCACCAAGAATAGCTCAAAGGCCAACAAAATCCTCCCCTCGGTGCGCACCCTCATCCTCGACGAAGCAGACGTCCTCCTCGACCCCATCTTCCTCGAGCAAACCACAGGCGTATGGTCCGCCTGCACTCACCCCAACCTCCAAGTAACCCTCTGGTCAGCAACAATGGGCTCCAACATCGAAACCCTCGTCCAAGAACGCCTCGAATCCCGCGTCACAACCCTCAACCACCCTCCCCGACCACTCATCCGCCTCGTCGTCGGCCTCAAGGACACCGCCGTCCCCAACATCACCCACAAACTCATGTACACCGCCTCCGAAAACGGCAAGCTCCTCGCAATGCGCCAACTCCTCCGCCCCCGTTC